>NQII01014238.1:3607-16129 GCA_002778355.1 Clitarchus hookeri | reverse complement strand
TCTCTCTCTTTCTCTCTCTTTCTCTCTCTTTCTCTCTCTTTCTCTCTCTCTCTCTCTCTCTTTCTCTCTCTTTCTCTCTCTTTCTCTCTCTCTTTCTCTCTCTCTTTCTTTCTCTCTTTCTCTCTCTCTCTTTCTCTCTCTCTTTCTTTCTCTCTTTCTCTCTCTCTCTCTTTCTCTCTTTCTCTCTCTCTCTCTTTCTTTCTCTCTCTTTCTCTTTATTTCTCTCTCTTTCTCTCTTTTTTATTAACAGTTAAACTTACCATCAAAAATGGTGTTAATCAACCATGCACCATCTCAAATGAAAATCACTATTAATAAACACAATCACGAGTATGGATATTATGTAATAGTACAGAGATAGTAAATTATTTTGTAAGAGCGCAGTGTTAGTGTAAGCAGGGATTTGAAACTTATTTTAAATAGTTTTTCATAAAGTACGAATAAACATGTTAAGACAGCGACGTCTTACTCAAGGTGAGTAAATTTCGGTGTCGTGTTGCTGCCACACAAGATGTGTCATAAATGTATACGTGGTCTCATTTTGTTGCCAATAGTCATAACTATGACTAGTCTTTCTTATGACGGAGCAAAAATGGAAAAACCTTCAATCAATCTGTAGGTTGGCACACTGTCCATCCTCAGCCTCCAATCAGAGCTAGTCCCTGTTTGGTTGCTTTCTGATCCAGCCCTGTGGTGAGGCGTAAGGGGGTAGACAGCATAGAGGATGCGCAGAGGGTGTGACAATGGGTGTACCGTAGGGATGTGTACTGCCTGAAAGGAAGATGTATGCAGGTGGGTGTGGTTTGTAGGCCTTACCACTGGCCTCCAGCAAGTGCGTTTGTGGTTGGGAAGTTGCCGGCAGACCCAAGCATTTAACTGAAGGTGTCAATAGCAGGATAGGGGCAACCACTTTAATGTTGCTCATAAAATAGTCGGTTCTCTGACTCGTGACTAGCTGTAAGAGGGTGGCTGTGGGCTGCATGACAATCTAAAACTGGTGCTGGCTAGATGGTAGATAGTCTGTATGCAGCCGGGTAGTGACAGTCTGCAACTGTGCCGCGTGAGTCAGCCTGCCTCAAACTCTAGTCTGCAGCCTCTACATATATCCAGAGCACAAGGCAAGCACGGGGTCATGGAGAGAGGCAGTGGAGAAGTGGCGGAAATGGCAGAGGATGGCCGAAGCTGGACGGTATTATTCCCCCTCTGTGGCAGAGGGCCGAAGGGTTAAGCGCATGCGCCGAGATGCAAAGCAGGTTGCAGGCGGCAGCAGCTGGCCGTCTTCTTGCATGACAAGTGTTATAGATAATGCAAGGCCTCATGCCACCTGCACAAGTCCTATTGCTCACTTGGCATTGGCATTGTGTTACCCATCCACTGTACAGCCTGGACTTAGCACCTTCGGACTTTGGTCTGTTTGGCAAGACCAAGAACATCTATGGGGTAGATGATTTTCCAGTGACGACAGTGGTGAAATGGCTTAATGAGCAGTATGTCACTTCCTATTGTCAAGGAATGGAAAACCTTTTATGCCATGACAAATGCTTAAATAAATTTGGTAATGTCAAAAAATAAAGGAATGGTTTTGAAATGAAAAGGTGTTTAGTAACTTGACTTATCTTTACCAGTTTGCATACAAAAATATGTGATCTTACTTAACTCTTCGAATGATTACTTAATGTATACCTTAACCCGCAAGTGGTGACATGTATGTCTGTGAGACCGGGTAGTTAGAAAACATTGAATATCTATTCCACCTGCTGTTGATTTGTGTTGTGATTAAGAGTAGCTGCCTTATTGCACGTCCCCAACAGACAGTCTGACACGTGGCAGTGACGCGGGCGCACATTTCAGTTTTGGCGCCAACCCGGTGCGCGAGACCGGCGTCACCAACTACGCAAGTCAAATGATCATTGTTTGATTATTCATTTTTCACATTTTGACTAGTTTATGTACTTTATTACTTGCCGTTTGCTGTTATTTTCTTTGTGCGTTTGTATAATTTTGTGATCGGTAGCTATTTTGTATAATTTTATCGCCTTATTACAAAAAAATACCACAAGTTTTTGATTAAAATTGGAAACCTTGTTTCAGAATGCGTTACAAAAGTGAACAGTCGTCTTGAAGCCCTTTACAAGAGACTTTAGCACCTGATGACTATATATCACAATCATCATCGGATAGTGAAACTGTGAGTGATGGCAAATCGCAAAATCTCTTACTAGACTATCAAATACAAAATACAAAACGTGAAGAGAATTTGAGTGACCGAGAATCTACTTCAGGTAACTCATTTTATTTGGGAAAGGACAAATCTACGAAATGGAGTAAAGTACCTCATCGCCAATCTGTCCATACTAGAAGTTTCAAAATTTCAACTCCGTTACCAGGACCTAAACGGGCAATCTCAGGCTAAAGGGACCCATTTGTAATTTGGAGATACTTCTTTGATGACACCATAATTGTTATTGTCAAGTATACCAATCAATACATAGACTCCGTTAGACATGTATGTCAGACAGACTGATGTCAAAGATATACAATGCTTGATTGGTTTGTTACTGTTAGCTAAAGTGAAAAAATCTAATCACCTAAATGTTGACTAGCTGTTACGAACTAATGGTGGTTCGGTAGAAATTTTTTAACTTTTTGTCTGCCCAAAAATTTCAATTCCTCCTACGCCATTTGAGATTCGATGATTGTACTAAGAGGCAACAGAAAAAAGAGCAGGACAAAATTTTCCATGCCCGAGAAATATTTGAAAAATTTGTCCAAAATTGCAGGGATAATTACACCTTATCTGCTTTTGTGACTGTAGATGAAAAACTGGAAGTTATTCTTGGAAGATGCTCATTCAGGCAGTATATTCCAAATAAACCGAATCTGTACGATATCAAGATCAAAGCTCTCCGTGATGCTAAAATGTTTTACACATTTAGTATGGAAATTTACCCAGGAAAACAGCCCTATGAAAGTCCATATAATCTTCATAACTCTGGCCTGGCTGTTGTACAAAGATTATGCGAGCCCATTTTCAATACTGGGCGCAATGTCACAAGAGATAATTGGTACACCAGCGTACCGTTAGCTGAAATATTGCTTCAGAAAGGACTAACAACTATTCGAACAATCAGGAAGAACAAGAAGGAAATCCCCCCTGACTTCAATGTATTACGTGGTCGAGATGTGAAGTTAAGTATGTTTGGTTTTCGCGACATTGTTGTGGTTTCACATGTTTCAAAAGAAAAAAAGAATGTCCTACTGATAAGCACTATGCACAATGATAGTCTATGCCGACACTCAAAAACCTGACATAATTTTAAGCTACAATGACACCAAGGGCGGAGTCTGTCATAGATAGTTTGTGCGAATTACAATTGTGCCAGAGGAACAAGGCGCTGGCCTATGGTAGTCTTTTACGCTACGCTAAATGTCAGTACCATAGACAGTCAGGTGATACATACAGCTAATAATGAAAACTCAACTTCAACGGCGTCACTTCGGTTGAGAACTCTGTCATGAAACTAATTGAACCTCGTATAAGAGAACGACACACAGTTGAACTTGCCTCGATCATTGAGACTTAGGCTTTCAGGGATTTTGAATATTGATGAAGAACCTGCGACGGCTGCTCCTTCAAGACATGGTCGGTGCTTTGAGTGCGGATGGCAAAAAAATTGAAAAACAAAGTATAGTTGCCACAAATGCAAAATATATTTGCGTCTTGAGCATGTAGTGCCTACTTGCAGAAATTGTTTGGCTGTTCAAGAATTCTGATTTTCAAAGGATATTTTCTGTTTTTTTTTAATAGGATGCTGATTTGTTTTTTATTTAGAAGTTCCTAGTGTCTTCTCACCACCTAAGACTAATTTAGATAGAATAACTTATGATTGTTTTTTTGTTTAATTTTAGGAACAGTATGTGAAAAACATTGCTATTTTTAGTGTCCTAAGTGCAATAACATAGTTAANTTTTTTGTTTAATTTTAGGAACAGTATGTGAAAAACATTGCTATTTTTAGTGTCCTAAGTGCAATAACATAGTTAATAATAAACGTGCTTTGATTTATGAAATATTTGTTTTATTATAAAAGGAAAACTTGTATTTTTTAAACTAAATTCACTAAAAGTACAGAGACAGTTATTTTTGGAGAATTCTTAGCTCGAAAATCACTGTGCGAGGCTGGCGTCACTAACTATCAAAGTCAAATTGACGTCACCAGTGGCAGGTTAAGGATTATAAAAATTAGTACCGTATTTACTTTGTAAGCGGCACCTAGTTTTTTGGGGGAAATCCTGGGAAAAAATTATTGGCATATATATGCGTGAGGCTACAGGTTGAACCACTACTTCATTAGGAAATTTAATTTCTGTAGGAAGTTTAATTTTGCCTTCAATAGAATGGTTTTCCATCAAACAAATATATTTCACTTTGCCAGAANAATTTCTGTAGGAAGTTTAATTTTGCCTTCAATAGAATGGTTTTCCATCAAACAAATATATTTCACTTTGCCAGAAGATAGCATTATGCTTTTGTAAGCAAACAATTGCATTGCGTGCTTCTCTCCAGTTGCTCAAGTTGACTGCATTGTTCAAAGAATATTGCAACTGTAATTAAATTTTTGAGCTATAACGTTAACTGATTGANTGCTCAAGTTGACTGCATTGTTCAAAGAATATTGCAACTGTAATTAAATTTTTGAGCTATAACGTTAACTGATTGAGGAATTTCTATAACCATTTTCATGTAGTATGTAGGCCTACACCTTACTTCATTTTATTCCAAACCTTTGCAGAATTTTTTNTTTCTATAACCATTTTCATGTAGTATGTAGGCCTACACCTTACTTCATTTTATTCCAAACCTTTGCAGAATTTTTTAAAACTTGTCTACTTTATTTTAAGAATTGGAAAATGAATATTTTAATTTATTAAGATATATACCATAACTGGCCTGGCCGTAACAAATAAACTAGATTCTAAGCTGCACTCTTGTTTAAAAAAAAATGTTCCGCTTAAAATTGAGTAAATTATGGTAATCTAATTGGGTAGAGAAAGAGCTTTTATTGACAAAACCTGTGTATAAATTAGTGAAAACATAAGCATTACAGCACAAGGATATTCACATATAATTAGGGCTCCACATTTATAGTACATAAAATGAGCTTAAGTCACTAAAATTTCGTCAAAAAAAAATCTTTATTTAATAAAATTAATTCTGTAGAGAAAATGTGTGCTGTATTATAACATGAATTTGTTGTTTCTGAATAATTTCAATAAATCAAACTAAATGGAAATCATTAGTCATTAATTTTATTCAGTGCACATTTCAGTGAAAACAAAAAAAAATTTAATTAAAAATAAGTATGATTTTATAAATGGAGTAAAACTGTCGTGTAACTTACACTGCCCAAGAATACTCAAGTGTTTGTTTTTCCAGTATTTTTACACTTTCTACATCTAGCTTCTGTTCATTTGTAGAAACACTAAAACACCCTTTTTAATCAGTGGTTACATTCCACAGAATCGCCACATCTCGACCTTAGACAGTCGTGCAGTTTTTATTTATATACCTAGTGTATTTTGGGTACTTGACTCCCTCAGTGTTTTTGTATAATGCAGTTTCCCTCCACCTATAAAATAAAGTACCATGTGCTTATTGATAATAAAGGAAAATAAAATAAAACTGAGGTAAAATTAATATAACGGCAAACACTGGCAAGAAGCGTGTTCACTGTTAAATACTACTCACAAATACATAACCGAACTTAAAAATACTAGTAAAGATTTTGTTACAGATGAAATGAAAATACTCCTTGTATACTAAAAATGTTTGTAATCATAGAGATGTAGAGCTTTTCTAAAGGGAAGTGGTAGAAACCTCTGTTTTTGTTACAGTCTGAAAATTACTCGCGGTTGCTTCTAATGCAGTTTTATTTTTTGTGTTACCCCACTATTACAAAATCACTGCATATGTTATGGCAGTGTTTATGCAGGTGTATTTTCGTGCCCACTCAATGTTTACATAGCAGTATTTGCACTTTGAAAGTTCAAGAGTTCAATGTGTTTGATGAACTTGACAAACACCTGGGCACAATTTAAAACAGTTGACATTTTTGCATTATTTCGCTGTTTGCAAACATTTTTAGGCCCTATGATTAGTCAATTTTCCTTACGGAGGTTTTCAATAAGTTTGCACTTAATCATCAAAGCATACAATACATGTAATGAAAAAAGATTATTCACTCTGTAGAATTTATAGTAAAATGCTCAGTAGTTGGACAAATCTAAGATGTTGAGTCTAATATCACTAAGTTAAATAGTTGAGTACGTTAATTGAAATATTGTTTTGCAAACTGGTTATTACGTATTGTTGCCAAATGGAATCTGTCCACAAGCAAGTGCGATACTGTGTGTATGGACAATGGCTATTCACCTGGCATTCCGTTGTTGTGGCACCCAGCAGCTACTGTAAGGTACACTTCACGGCTATACCTGCCCATTGTAACATTGTGTGGCAAGAGAAGAGCAGGTGCAAGAGACAGCAATGGCATGGTGATGCTGGTAGAATGTGCCAGCTGTATGCACACAATATTACAGCCTTTTGTTCAGAGTTATCATTTTCCACCACCCCGGTTATTCTGAGGAGCTATTGAGGACCAAATGGTGGGAGTAGTGATTTGTCTCTCCCATTGTGAAGTAAATAAGAAAGCAATAGTTATCCTTACTATAGGTAACCTTATGTTGAAAGGCATAGGTGTAGTTGCATTTATGGTTGCCAAGGGTGGCTAGGGCCTGGTAAGAGTTATATGAAAATCTCTTGACAGAGATAGCATGTCATTCCCATAGTACATACAGTAGTAGTAGTATGGAACTCAGCATGCCTGATACTATATTATTGTGGCTAGAAACCATGGTTTTTGGTGATGTAACCAATAAGTCATGCTCACATGATTTAAGACAGAGTTTAGAGGTGGGGGAGTGAACCATGCTGGTTGATTTTGCTGGCATGGATCTGTGGTGGAAAGGTTATTGAGTAGATCAATTTAACATTTTTATTTTGTTTCTTTGTGTTTGAATAATGTGCGGTTGATAAAAAAAATTTAGATGTGGAATGTTTTTTAAATACATTTTTTAAATGCAATTCATAAACTACTGAAGTTTTGCATTTTAATTATTTTAAGTGAGGTTGGAGTAAGTTAAATAAAAGAGAACTCAACAGAATAACAAGAATGCAACTGTTTTATTAAATTTTATGCTCTTAAAATTTTTTTTACTGGGGGGTGGTATAAGTTTGAGTTAACCACCATACAACTTTTAAGCCAGGATTTTACTGCATTTAATTTTTCTGTTAAAGTGGAAAGTTTTAAATTTTTTTGAAAGTAATTTTGTAACATTTTGTTGGTAACAGTAAAATCTTGAAAATTACTGCACCACGTGTATTTTGTAGAGTTTTTATTAGTCACCGTCAGTTACACCGCAAAGTTCCTAACAGAAAAATCATTAGCTTATTTACAAATGGATGTAATTAATGTGTGTGCATTAAAATTATTAGAAACCCCACCTTCAGAAATGTTTAGTTGCAAACTTACATACAGCATTAAACTTTCATTATGGTTCTTCATGGTCATGCTCAAACATCATGCTCACATGGAGAGAATGGACTTTGTTTTTGGTTGCTCAACCTCTGGCTTAACTATTTGAGCTTAGTCTCTGTTAAAGTGGTTTGGAGTCCACATTAAGTTGCCCCCTTCTTCAGTATTTTGGTACATGATCATTTAATGTAAAACAAATACTTGGTCTTGGTATTGCAAAGACTTTGGAAATTGTTTTTCAGAGCCAAGTGTCTGTGCAGATGTCGTTAGAAATTTCCCCGCAACATCACAGCATTGTGCTTGGTCAACACAGCATAAACCTGAAGAACATAATGGCTCGCACTGGTGTGCAGATCCTGTTTTCAGATGCTGGGGATCCAAACATACCAGCTCTGAAGAAAAGCTATGTCAATATATCTGGACCAATACACAATGTTTACCTTGCTCGTCAACAGCTTGTGGTAATATTTTAATAATGTATACATGCTAAAGGTGGTTCATGGTAAAGTGAGCACTCTTTGAAATCAACCTTTGAAAAAAATTAGAGCTCGTAATTGCATATATTTTAATGTAAGTAATAACTGCAATACTCTGTTAAGTTGGCAGCGAACTAAGAGAAGTAGTTGCAGGTTTTAACATTTTATTAGTCTTAAAGTTAAAAATTGTTGTCACCAACAATTCAGTTTCTTTCTGTTATATGTAAATAAGAATAAAATTTGCTATAATTTCAACTTTCTAATTCTTTCCCATCACCTGACTGATGCAATGTTAGTTAGCTGGTTCAGTGTTTTGTTTTGGTTTTTTTCTGCCCACGCTTGCATCAACAAAACAGCAGTTCATGACCATGATTTCAAATGCCAGTTTGTGACTCTTAAAATAAAGCATTCAGTTAAGTAATAAAAAATTGTTGTGTATGTTCTGAGTAAACTGGCAGTGTTTATTGCTTTCTGCAGTATTTAGATTTAGAGTCTTGTCCCAGCTATTGTTGAAATTTCACATAGTATGCCGACATGAAAATGTGTTGCTTCATGCAATTTAAGTCTGTATAAATTTTTAACCTTGAGTAAACTCGAAGGAACTTTGGAAGAGTTTTTTTGTTATATTTCATATATGTGTTGCAATTCTGAAAACTTTAATGAATGTGTGTGCTATTTAGTATTTACACAAATCCCAATTTAAGATTGATACCTCAACATGTAAGTTGCTAGTTTTGAAACAATGCCACAAATGTCTTATTACTGTACATGAAATATTCCTTTAGTGTGGGAATAATGTTAAGTGTTATAACGTATGTCCAAATGATTTAATTTGTATGAGCTGACATCAAACAATAAGTACTAGTGTCCATGACTAACCTTAAAGGTAGGTAATTTAACATTAAATGTGATGTGTGATGGCTATGCGGTGGCGTTGCACGGTGTTACGGGAACAAGGTTTCAGTGGGTGTAAGGTCAGCGACACTCAATGTTGAGTGAAGCTCTACACTTAGTGTGGTGGAGTTTGGAGCAACTGGCGCTTAGCTTTAATTGGCCCCTTGGGTAAGATTGGACGGGTAGGCCATCTACTTGGCACAGTCTGACTGAGTTAGGTGAAGCCTCTTGATGGTTGGGGGTGTATGCAGTTTAAAGCTCACCTTTGTGGTTCTCACTTGGGGTTGACTGGTTATCGGGGTTGGCTGACAGTCTGTAGGGAATCTCCAGTTGTGGTCATTCTGTTTGCTGGGCTTGGGTGGCTGAGTTGGAGGTGTGCTGGTTCTGGCAGCTGGAGACGAGGTGCTGGTTCGTAAGGCACGTCATGGTGATCACAAAGATACGGGCAGACCCAGTCTTTAGCGTATTACTATAGGATGTGCTTCTCCTGGGATCTGGATGAATGGACCAGAGAGTCCAGTGGGGTAGACTGTGAGGTGAGACCTAGTCAGCTGTAAAGTAGTTTGTGCTTACTTTTGGGAAGTAGTGAATGCTAATGCTGGTTCACAGTGGTTGCCCAGAGATTGACCAGCTGAGGCTGCAGCCTTGCAGTCACCCCGCTGTGTACCCCTTCTGTGGGTGAATTGCATGGGCGGGTAGGTTGTACGGTTCATGTCCTAAAGGATGGGGCAGGAGACTATTCCCTAGCTAATCAGTGCCCGAAGGTGGTTCGGTCACGCTTAATCAGGCTTGCAACTCCGTCCGGTGGATTTATACATGGAGAATGGAGTGGGTTAACAGACTTGGGTGATCTCACTACTTCGTTATGTTGAAGTTTCTAGTAGGGGGCTCTCTACCGTACTATGCATCCGGTACTTTAATGTATCTCTTCTGTAGTGTAGGTAGCCTATGAATGTGCGTGTCTGTTAGATGCATGCGCTATCCTCTGATATCGGATGGCCCCTGGTCCTACTCTGTGTTCGGAAAAGATTCTTAATACAGCTGTCGCCTGCCGCTCCCTTGAAGGGTAACCCATTAAAAGGGTTTGGGAGGTTACAGAGTTCACCCTAGAAACCATGCACAGAGGTTAGATTGTAATGGATTTATTCCCGTGAGAATAAACCCGGTGGCCCGTACTATCTCCTAAACTTAAAAATTGCTTGAGAACCTACAGAAGTTGTTGTCAGATTAAGAGCAAATAACTTGGCTGTTCAATAAAAGAATACTAGTGTCTCGAACCGAAGGCACCTGTAGGTCCTGAAGGGACTCTGATACCATTTGGCTGTGTTAACTTATGTTCTTTGTAGGTTGGCATCAGTGGTAGAGGGACTTGCAGACTTTGCGCTGGTGTCGGTGAGTATAACTGTTGGAATTCTATGCAGGTTGCTGGAAGGTGACAGATTACTTCACAATTGGTGGCTCCTCAAGGGGAGGGTAGGCAGAGAGCTTCAGCACAAGGTGTTTTGAGACGAGCTGCCGGAATGAACTGTAGTTCCTCAGGGTTGCGCGACCATATATACGTCTGGCCGGGGTGTTTGCTGGGGAGGCTTCGGTCACCCCCCTCTTCTCGCAGACACAGCCTAGCATGCATGTCCAGTGATTGCTAAAGGCTGGGGTTAGTTTTCCTTGTAAGGCAGGCTGGTATCTAGTGCTTCCTTAGGGGCAACACTATTATTTTACTGTCTGGTATCTCTCTTTGTCTCTTTTTCTCCTCTCCTCTCTTTTGTAATTAGTATGCATGCATGCTCGAGCTAATTATGTTGAGTACTTATCTGTCTTCTTTCATTTCTTACGTCTCTTAGGATTCCTGCCGGGTTTATAGGCAGGCTGTATCTTCGTTTACATCTCTTGGCACCACCCTGTCTTCGGTACAACGTGACTTCACATGTGATGCGCAGTCTAAAAAAAATAATTACGCAGTCACGCATAAAATGTGTGAATGAAACTTCATGAAATACATTGCCATTGCGTAGGGATTGTGGTATTAGTATTTTGAAGTTATAATCTTATCAGTGCAGGCTAGTTTAAATTTTACAAACAAAAGGGTTTTTTTGTTCATGAGCAAAGCAGTATTCCTTGGCAAAAGTTAGTGTAAAGTGCTTTAAAACTGTGTGGCTTGGCAAATTTCACAAAACTTGCATCAAATTATATGTATTACTGCAATAAAAAATAAAAAAATTTCCTACTTTTTCTGGCTACCTTGTGATAGTATGATACATTTTAAGACTCACGCTGTGGTCCTTTCTTTACTTATGTGTGTAACTTGAGAAAATTTTTTTTTAAAATAAAAAACTATTTTATATGGGAAAAACTGACACCGCCATGTTGACATGTCTGTGACGTCAATAGACCTGTTGGACTTTGTTTACATACCAATACCTTAGCTGGTAACGTGTGTATTTGGAATTTTTATTATATTTTGTTTTGAAGGATTTTAATATATTTGCCGTCTCATCTAACATCAAGTGTTCCATAGTTCCACCAAGTAAAAATACAATGAAATGTACTCGTGATAATATACCTACGAATAGTTTATGCAAGTTTCACACTGTTTTTTTCACTTAAACATAGTTAAGAATCATAAAAGTCTTAGGGAATTTGCGACAAAAGCACATGTTTTGTGCACAAAATAATTTCAGCGTTAAGTAAATGTTTTCTTGCCGTAATTGCACTGGCCTAATCCGTAACAGTCATATGGACACCGCCTTTAAAATAAATATTACCAATAAGAAAATGCTTGTGTGTTTCATAAAATATTTGTGGTTTACATTATATGACAGGTATGTTTATTGCACTGTGTTATTAAAATACGAAAATGTCCTTTGTCATATATAATATAAATATTAT
This sequence comes from Clitarchus hookeri, assembly GCA_002778355.1. Lineage (NCBI taxonomy): Eukaryota > Metazoa > Arthropoda > Insecta > Phasmatodea > Phasmatidae > Clitarchus > Clitarchus hookeri. Next base: position 4,282 of record NQII01014238.1, on the reverse strand, counting down.
CGTAAAAAAATGCTTTATAATTTTGAGGTTATATGCTTCTCTTTATGCGCGTTACATAGACCTACATTTGTTATTTCTTTAATAAAACTTTTCATGCTAATTTTATCTATAGAGGCTTAATCTTATCTTATGTTTATAGGTTTAATTTAAAAATACGGATTCCAAAATGACATTACTAATTGATATGCATACAGAATTAACGTTCATCAAATGTGCCCACAAAAGGCTTCACGTTTTAGAGATTGTGAGGTATCTGTTTGCAGTAAAATATTTAAATTGAGTGTAACGACACTAGTATAAAAGGAAAGTGGTTATTCATGAGAGTAAAATTCTTGAATAAAATGTCTACCTAAAAGTTTAAATTCACTGTCTATTGCTGTACTTAAATGGTGTTTTGAAATGCATACATACATTTCAAACATAGACGAAGGTGGCGACAATTGAAGCAAAATCATGTTAAAGTATTGTTAAATTTTGCAAAAAAACAAGAGTTTCCAAAAACAATTAAATCTCTTTTTCAAAACTTCTGTAATTCACGGCAACCGGTCGAAAATTTGTTTGCACGCATGCTGACATTAAGATGGCGAGAGCAAAACATGTACAACTACGTTGCAAGCACGTTAGCCATCTCTCTCCTCTCTCTCTCTCTCTCTCTCTCTGTCTCTCTGTCTCTCT
>NQII01014237.1:6127-17856 GCA_002778355.1 Clitarchus hookeri | reverse complement strand
AGCCAAATTCAAATGGGGAAGCAATGTAAAAATGAAATTCTTTCTCATTGCGTCAATTTTAAAGAAAACTATTTCTAACAAAAAATATTTAAAGTGCAATTTCCTAAGGAATGTTGCTATTAAAAAAAAAATTTCCTAGTGGTTTTGTTAAATTTTTTTCCTAAAATGTCATATTGAAATTTATATATAACAAAAAAAATTTATATATATTTTTTCCAATATAATGTTATTATCAATATTTTTTTAGAAAGTCGCTTCAAGATGTTTTTTGTTTGAAATAGTTATGTTTAAAATTGACGCAATGGGAAGGAATTTCGTTTTTACACTGATTCCCTATTTGACGTTGGCGGCTGCCGGCTTANCAGCCAAATTCAAATGGGGAAGCAATGTAAAAATGAAATTCTTTCTCATTGCGTCAATTTTAAAGAAAACTATTTCAAACAAAAAGTATTTAAAGTGCAATTTCCTAAGGAATGTTGCTATTTTTTTTTAAAAAATCTTCCTAGTGGTTTTGTTAAATTTTTTTCCTGAAATGTCATATTGAAATTTATATATAACAAAAAAAATTAATATATATATATTTCAAATATGATGTTATTTAGCAATATTTTTTTTGAAAGTCGCTTCAAGATGTTTTTTGTTTGAAATGGTTATCTTTAAAATTGACGCAATGGGAAGGAATTTCGTTTTTACACTGATTCCCTATTTGACGTTGGCGGCTGCCGGCTTAGTGGGCAGGGTCGTTGAGAGACGTCCAGATCTATTCACTCGCTCGCGCCAATATTAGTCTTCGTTTCGCAACTGTCGCTATTTACAACGCTTGCTCGGAAAAAAATAATTAATATTTCACTCTGTTGTCTTGGTTTGTGGAAAAAAAAAGTGTCCAACAAAATGCCACGAACATTCTGCAAATCTGTTATAAGCAATAGGAAAACGAAACTGAGAGTTTAGTGTGTGTCAAGGGGACGTCAATCATTGTCTCAGCTGATGGACATTCCAGGGTGCATCTGCTACCCGTACTTCTAGGGCATGAAGCCAGGTGATGGCCTTGGCTGGTGAAGTCCAACACAACTATGGTATATTTCGTTTACATTTATCTGAACTGTAGAATCAACAAAGCAGATGGCAAACGAATATGTTCATTGGCAGTTGATTGACCGCAGCGAACGTAAATACTTGCGAGGGAAATAGTTCTTTCTTGCGTATCGTGGTTAAGTAAATTTAGCAGTCCATTTATTAAGCAGGATGTGTTATATTTAGCGTGATATTTTCGCATATTACAAACACAGCCCGTGTTGTTTTAAGTGTTGTTTTGGGTGTGAAATGACGAAAAAAAAATTTCGAGATTAATTGATAAGTATTACTGTAACGAACCCTTTTAATAAGGAGCATAATGAAAAATTAGTGTTTTAATGGGCTATGGGCGAGTACTATAAAATACGTTTTCACCTTTTCCCCACTTAGGGATTGAATTTAAAAATAATTCGAAAACACGAATTTAGGCATTTATGTATGCAGCCTTTTAAAGTAAAGAGTACAACTGTATCTTGTATGGATAATGAACTGTTGAGGAATTCTCTGAAATACGTTTTAACCCTTTTCACACTCACAGGAGTTGAATTTCAAGAAATCTTAAAATTAGTTTTTAGACATTTAGAGCATAAAGACATTTTATATGGTTAGTGAGCTGTTATAGAGTCCTCTGAAAGACGTTTTAACTCTTTAACATGCTAAGGAATTAAATTTTTAAAATTAAATTTTTTTTTTTAGGTATTGATTTGGGCAAACTGTTTAAGCTAAGTGAATAACTATATCTTATGGGGTTAATTGGCTATTGAGAAGTCCTCTAAAACACATTTTGGCACTGTTAACCATCTTAGAAATTTAATTTCTGATAACGATATCTCGTCAGGTTAATGAGGTATTGGGAAGTCCTGAAAAAAAATATTTTACCCCTCTTCGCCCTTTTAGATGCAGGATTTTGGAAAAAAAATCTTTTCTCAAAGGTTCCTTTACTTTAGAGGGAGGATATACCTAAGTTGGCATGCTTTTGCGTCCATCGCTTTGGGCTGTACGCTAATAAGCGAGTGAGTCAGTCAGTCAGAAACTTCATTCTATACGTAGAGATTTTGTAGGTTTCATAAAACACTGTGTTGAAAGATGAAACAGGTAACTTGTAGAGTTACTAAAAAAAATGCTTGGCAATTAGTTTCCGATTAATTGTTTGTAAAATGCACAAAAATCTTTACTGTACATACTTACATGAACATTTCGCTCCTCTACTAGTGACTGCCTGTGGGTGTATGGGCTGCTTGCAGCCAGCCTGCAGGCGGGCGTCTTGCTTTATTGTCTGCAGTTATTCAATTAGTCATGTTCCATTGTTGTCATTCATGGGGTAAATGAAATGCAGATGGTGTCACCCAGTATGGGAAACACGTTGGTAAAGTTGCAGTGTGTATGAAGTTTATTTTAGTGCCAGAGTTTTTAGATTTACGAGGCCCAGTTAGGAGTTTTAAATAATTTTTCCGTCATTTGGTAATACAAAAGTGTAAAAACTAGTGTAGAAAATATACCTCATGATTAGGTGAATTATATATGTTCTGGAACAATACTGTTATTTGTAATGCTTTTAAAATATGTATTGTGAACTTGATTTAAACGTCTGTAAAAGTGAGGTGGGGGTGGAGATTAACGAGTAGTGGGATATGTACATTTGAAAAGACAGCATATGGCTCTCACCCCCACGTTTGAGGTTACATAATATTTACTAGTCAATTTATAATTATATTAAAGTGTGGTTGAAATATAGTTAAGTTTAAAGACATATGCCATTTTGCTGAAGAAATTTGCTTAAATTTGGGTAAAGCAATAATGTGTAGTGGAATAACGAGGTAATTTTCCAAATCTCCGAAATTTAAATAAAGAAAGGTATCTGTTGCCACTTCAAGCTTTAGCATCTATCGTATGTAAAAGAAATAGCGCCACATTACAAGAGCTTGTAGCAGTCGTTGCAAGCCAACACCCCAAGCACACGCCGAGCTCTGACCTAGGGAAGACACAAGTCAACAGTAGTAGACACTACTCGCTACTTGCGCAGTCTGCCTGTCTAGGGGGAGGGGGGGCAGCCATGCGCACCTAGCGGCGAAGTTACATTTTCCTAAAGAAGTTTCCACAAGCTTCAATGAACGACAAATGCGGGAAGCGAGTAGCGCTAAGGATACGCTGCAGCTGTGGCCAGTGTGAGGTGAGGCGGCGGAAGGATACACGGTTCCATAGGCCGTCACGGAAGGACACAGAAACAGCAGGAGGCAGGGGGTTGGAAGCAGCGAGGCTGCGACCTCCAGCAGTGCGGCTGAGTAAGGCCCGGCCCGCACCACTGCTGACGTCATNTGGAAGCAGCGAGGCTGCGACCTCCAGCAGTGCGGCTGAGTAAGGCCCGGCCCGCACCACTGCTGACGTCATGACGCAGTCCGCCGCTGCCGACTGCACTGATAACACGCTGGGCAGGTATCCTATCTTCTGTAGTCCGTTAATGACTACTTCGGACTTTTATGAAGTGCTGGTGACGTTCTGCTGCCATCACATTCTTCCACCCCTCGCAAACAGCCCTTAACTGATTCCAAACAATAACACCAAATTGACAACACAAAGCATTCGTGTGCACTCGCTTTAATAATATTATCCACGAGAACTATTTCCTACTAGGCATCACCAGCACACCTTTATCTTTGTTTTTATTAATACGTATCAATTTCAAATAAAATATAATAAAAAATTTAAAAAATGTATTAATAGTAATTAAATTTGAACAATCAGACACGTTATGCATGGGGTAATTTTTCAAATGTTTGAATCAAAAAGTGTGAAGATACTACGGATAGTGCACCAGAAACGCTCATTTCCTTCCTTCGCGGTGCACCGCAGTCACTCCTGGCGAGTGTCGGATTGTTAATTGACACAAGACAGGTTCACTTCCTCCCCCCTCGGCTGTCGCAGCTACTGGTCCCTCTGACGACGCCGCTGTCCACTAGGTGTTAGTCACTTACGCCTTCCGCTCGACGTAAGACAGCTGTGTAACCACTGCGCCAAACTCGCCGCACCGCCCTACGCGAAGTCAAGTAGCTCTCACTCCACATCTCTTTACAAGACAACGCCCGTGTGAACAACAGACTAACGATAAGTCGGACCGTGTTCAGACTTCTGCGCATGTCCCCAACAATGACTCACCCATCTCCAATTAAACTGGTGTAGTGGTCAGACCTTTCGCCTCCCACCTAGGCGAACTGGGTTCGATTCCTGATTCCCGACGGGGTCGCTCCCAGGTTTTCGCATGTGGGAATCGGGCCGGACGATGCCGCTGGTCGGCGGGTTTTCTCAGGATTTGTCGTTTCCCCCGCCCTTGCATTCCGGCGCTGCTTGATTCTCTCCTCGCTTCACGTTCATCGGCTCTCAAGACCTCGATGTTAAGAACCACCCAAATCTCTTCGCTCACACACTCACTCATTCCAATACAACTGTTAAAACCACGAGGTCAACTGTGATGAACGTGTTTACATTAGAATTTTCAACAGACTAAAAGAACTGACTTTGTGACGGAGGTTTAGGGGTTCTTGACGGCAGCCCGCGGCCTTGTGGCGAATAACTTCGTGGTAAAGTACAGCTCCTATACTCCTGCAACTCTCAATGACCCGCTGAGCACGACACTGGCAAGGACGGGGCATCACTGACCGGCAAGCTCGCGAGCGCTGTAAGAAGTGCGTGGGCCTGCCTTAGTGGCAGTGGCAAGGCGCTCTCGGGTATTGCGCGCAGGGATTTAGTCCGCATGACTACTCGAAGGTATGTACATTAATAGTCAGTATAGTAAGTTGCTACAGAAACAACCAAACAGCCACACACTTTTTGAAACAAGTGGAACTTAAACACTTTCTGATGGTTTCACACAGTTTTTGTATGAAATTGCATTTGTTCAAGTTTTTAATACAAGTCAAAGTTCACAAGGAGACTTTAATATTTTGTTTCAGTCCTTGTTACGATGAAAACTGTAATCGTCAAATAAACTACTTGAAATACACATATAAGTTAAGAATAACTTGAGTGGCATAGCAGAGACAGCAATTAAACTCGACTAAATGGTGAATAAATACAGACAACGAAGCCGGTCACCCACCTGCAGTCTGATTAAGGAAGCCAATCAACTAGTAGCCACTAGTAGAGGAGCGGAAATGTCATGTTTGCACAGTAAACATTTTATAAACAACTAATTGCAAACTAGCTGCCAAGCATGTTCTAGTATGCTTGCATCTTTACAACACACTGGTTTATGAAACCTACAAAATATTACATATACATCTCCCGTTTGTGCCTGCTTCTCTAGTGTCTCAGAGTACTTGGGAGTACATAGACAGAGCAGCGAGTAACATCAGGAACTGTGGAACCACGCAAGTCAGCAATATGGCCTCACTGACCAACAACATGTTGGAGCGCCGTTCGCCAATCANAGGAACTGTGGAACCACGCAAGTCAGCAATATGGCCTCACTGACCAACAACATGTTGGAGCGCCGTTCGCCAATCAGCGCTTGGTAACCTGCTCACCGGCCGGCAGCCCAGCCAATAGAGAACCTGTGGCCCAGTGCCGCAACCAATCAGACACAAGGCCAGTCGCCTGAGCCTTGCGGAAGGAGCCACTACGCCATCTGTGTATTTATCCACTGCGTGGCAGTGATACCGGCTTGTCACGGACAAACCTCACTCCTGATTCTGCCGCACGTCCACAGAGGTCCCTCGACTTCGCCGAGTCATTTGGCAGTAGCCCAGACTCCTCACTTGTATACGAACTTGGCCCTTAATCGTTTATTCGCTGACTGCTGTCACGTTATTACACTTTTGTTTCTCTGGACTTTGTTTCCGCGGCGTGTTGAAACAACAACCTTCACATCCAGTGGCGTGTGGTGGACTGTTGCAAGGTAGCCTGGCGTTAGCTCAGTGCTGTACCCTGTTGCTTACTACTTTACACGTCCGCCAGTGAAACGTAGTTCAGCAGCTGACGNGGCGTTAGCTCAGTGCTGTACCCTGTTGCTTACTACTTTACACGTCCACCAGTGAAACGTAGTTCAGCAGCTGACGATACGGGACGTGTGTCCCTCGCTGCTCGCTTGTGATTGGTCGGAATGCAGTCAGTTTCCCTAGGCAGTACGGTGGTTACTGCGTGCGCCGAGAATGTACAGCCGTGAGCAAGCACCAGCTTGCCTTGCAATAGTTCACCCCACGCCACTGTTCACATCATAAACTTAACACCACTGAAGTGCACATGCTATGCATTAAGCCTGCCGCCGAATGAATGCGAATAATTTATGGAGTTCTGACGGCACGGCAAAGTTGTTTCATAAGTCANGTTCTGACGGCACGGCAAAGTTGTTTCATAAGTCAGTTACGCTTTAAAACATTATGTTCGAACACGTATGTGTTTTGCTTGTTCAAAAGCGTTATTGCTGAAACACCTCATTTTTGATCAATATTATAAAGGATAAAAACGCTTTTGTGGTTTCGTTGTTAAATTATGCAATTACGCACCTAACAATCCAAAACTTTTAAGCACATGTTTGGGGATAAAAAATATTGTGCTTAAACTCCACCCGAAGAATGGAGAACTCAACCAACAGCTCGTTGCTCTTGACGCGTACTACAAATGTATCAAACAACATATGAAATTTGTTGTTCGTGAGCATTCCTTACACGATCTACCTGTATCCCTTTTACGACAGTGAAATATGTAATTCGTTGTTACGAATATGATGTTTATAAGTAATGCAATCACGCATATGTGTGTGAATGGCTGGGGATTGAAGTAAATAAAAGAGTGAAACGTTTCTTGGGAGGTGACTTAGATTACGAGTACTTCAGCCTGACTACATAGGCGACTTGGCGGGGAACCATCTAAGATTACGTATTCATAGACTTGTGGGAAACGCTCTCACGTCTACCACACATTTCACATGAACTGCAGACAAACACGAAGTTCACATTTATTACGAGCAGATAAAGAACATGAAGGGTCTGTGAATTTGCTGAAGGGTCAGTTAACCTTGCCATAGGCGGACACATCGCGTCAAATTACTCAAATAAACGTGTTTCAATGGCCCAAGACAATGGAACCTAACAGACAATTAAGTTCTCTCTAAGTGGGCCAGCGACCTTCCTTTCTGGCTGTTTTGCCAGTCCTATAGAACTCATTCCGTGAGTTTTGCACATGGGACAGGTACATACTTACCTGCTGCTAAATGGTGTAGATGCAGACTGAAAGGAAATTACTGTTTTGTTTTCATTATCTTTTCTTGAGCCGTCACGGGAAAGAAATTTCCATCTGTGTGCAGTAACGATTCGTTCTCCACCAAACTCTAAAAAAAATATCATAACACCTCAAGATTTGCGCAGTAGCTGTATGTCTCTTGTACACTTGATGTAAACAAAATTGGCCTACGCGATTATTTACTTAAATGAATATGGAACACAAACTGAAGTTAAAAATTTAAACTAAAGTCTGCAGGTCTACTGAAGACAATACAGGAAAAACAAGAACGACAATGCTAGATAATTGTTAATGGCTACTTGGCGAGCAAATTTTTCTGCCACGATAGTGAATTTTGTCTAGCTGTTCCTTACGCTCGGAGATGTCATGTGAAATGAATTTGTGGGAACAATGAATAGCCTGAAGATGTCCTTTTTGGCGACAGTTAACAATAATGGGTTAGCTGCGATGCGATGCGACGTGTTTCATAACTTCTACCAAGCGAGGTGACGCAAAGGTAAACCTTGGGACTCACATCTGGTCATCCTTATTTCGGTTTTCCATGGGTTCCTGAAACCACTCCAGGCGAATGCTGGATGGTGGATGGTGCCTTTGCATTTTAACAAGCCGCCTTTAGCCACACAAGCCATATCACCGCCTCTACCACCAATCGTTGACGGGAAAGGGTTCACGCCCTTTCATCGCAGGTGTCCCAGTTCTCACCTGAATCGACAAGATCCAACGCCCCAGCCTGATTCGCAGTTGCACTACCAACCCCCTGGTGCCTCTCCTTCCTCCTCTATTCCTCTCCCGCTCTTGCTTCTCCTAGCAACTTGCTCTGTCTGCAATGACCTCGCTGTCAACGAGACGTTCAGCCCTACTGCCAGCTTCATAACCTCTTCAGAAATGTATGTGACATTACAGAACACTCAGTTTGCTGCTGGCTGGCTTTCAGCAGGGGGTGGTCACGTCCCGGCCCCTGCATTGTGCATGCGCCTCCCAGAGGTTTGCTCCCGATACTACGCGAATTCATTTAAGGATAAGGTAGAATTAAAACTGACGTGCATTTAACTTTCTTTTTCAATTGAATCGCATTTTGTAAAAAAACTCTCTGGACGAATGTGGGTGAATAACTAACCTACAAGAAGCTTGTCAAGAGGCTGCTGGCCCAGTGAGTGGCTATTTCTACCCCGGGCCAGGTATCGCGGCACCCGAGCCTTGAATTATATCTGGTCTTATACTCAGAGCCAGTCACCGTGTGTCTCATAAACTGTGATCCAATCGCAACTCTCACTGACATGTACACATGTTTCATTTCGCAAATTCGTGAATGATTCAACAACACATCCCAATTCCTAGTTCACTGTTCGAAATTCATTTTCGAATTGAGAATCGACCCCAAGTGAAGGTTCTTTCACCTTACAAATTCGGCATTTAAATAAATTAGTTTCATATTTAATCGCAATATTTACTACCAGCGCAACGAGTAAATATATGGTAAACGATCACGCAGCTCTTTTCTTTACATGCTGTAGAAACACATGCATGCTTGCATTGTTTCATCTTATTGGTGGCAGTAAAGTAATCTTTATCTATGTGGCTTTTAGATATGTTATTTCATACCACACGCATTTTCATTAATGTTCGTATGAAAACGTAGTGCTTCATCTTCGTGGTTATGATTCCTATTCTCTCGAAAGCATTTGTCATACGAAATAATTGCGAACAAATGACGTAATAAATAATGATGGCCGGAAATCGCAGGTCTGTCTTGATATAAAGTTCAGGCTGGCGATGTAGTACGCCTTTTCTTATAGCGTAACAAAATGAACATTTGTAGTTGGCACTCTATTCTAGCGATGGCCATCTAGTAGAACCTAAACACCTCACATAAAGTTAGGAATATTGTGAGACATGGCAGTTTGAGTGGTGGGAGTTATGTAGTTCTGTTGTGATCAACAGAGAGCGCACTAACGCATTGAACATGCCTGAGACAAGCTGAAAACAGCAGTTTGTATTCGTCCACACCCTCCAGGAACACTTCCAGATCTCATAAGAGCTGCTCAGATGGAATGGGACCTTCGTCCGGAAGACGACATTTCTACTTTGGTCACAAGCATGCCACGGCGTGTAAGGGACCTGCACAATGCACATGGAGGCCACACACTGGACTAAGCTGCAGGGAGAAGAAAGAAACCCTCCCTAGTCAGAGACATCAGTAAGTTACTCTTGTCATTCTTTAATGCTTATTTGTGTGTGATTCTGGGAAAAAGTTTTTCGTTAGAAACACGTTTCTTATCGGTAGCTACGATAACGTCTAATTTCTATGCTTACTTTACGTATTCTCCATACCTTTGTGCATTCTGTACGTATATTCCAAACTTTTAGTGAGGTGTTTACTTGGGCAAATAAATGACAGCGTATATTCGCCACGGCTTCCTTTGCTGCTGACTCTTGGTGCGGAATGCGGTGCATGGGGGCGATGATACTGTAGTGGGCGTGGCCTAGTGGCACACTGGCCCTGTCCACCTTCCCTAGTTGGCTCTCTGGACCCGGCCACGCCCACTCCCTGCCCGACTCGTGTTTACTTCCTCCACTGCTGGCCCACTGGGGAAAGTCCTGCCAGCTGTCTCTTCTTCAGTCCGCAGTGCGTGTCCTTGATGAAGCCCATTCACACTTGCGTTCTTTCGAAATCAAGCTCTGGAAAAACCCTTCTATTAACTACACACGCGGCTCTGAAAAGTTATGCGCCGCCTGCAATTGAATGCACACGAAGGATGTTCGCTGTAGACGCATTACAAAAAACACATTATTCAAGTCTAGCGTAGTATTCCGTACAGACAGAGTGTATTTTCATCTCATATTTTCTATTGACACTTGAGCGACAAACAGCTCAGAAATACCGGCGGTGAAAAGCTGTTTTTGATGTGCGTGTATTTGAAAGAACACGCAGAATCTGCCAATCAGCCGCTACTCGTAGCGACGCAAGTAAAATACTTCCGTGTCTTCTTGAAGACGTATTAAAATGTGACGTTTAAGTTCATAACTAATGCTTTGATTTTATTCAGTTGCTTTGTCGTTTTAAATTAACATGTTGACGCTGTAAACAATTTCATTGATATACTTGATTAATTCATAAACAAACTGATAAGGTCTGTAGCAGTGTAATTATTATTTTTGGAAACATACAAAATTAAAGAAAAGTACACTGGAGAGCCAAAATAAACTGGTATATGCGTGCGTATGCAAATAACAGACGTATGGAACCAATCAGAGTAACGCGATGCGGTCGGCAGCGCCTATATAAGACAACAAGCGTCTGGCTAAATTGCTAGATCGGTTTCTGATGCTACAATTGCAGGTTATCAAGATTTAAGTGATTTTGAACGTGGTGTAATAGTCGGCGCACAAGAGATGGGACATAGAATCTCAGAGGTTGCGATAAAATTTGGATTTTCGCGTACGACCATTTCACGAGTGTGCCGTGAATATTGGGAATCCGGTAAAACATCAAATCTTCGACATCGCTGTGGCAGGAAAAAGATCGTGAACGAACGGGAGAAACGACGACTGACGAGAATCATCAAACGTAACAGACGTGCAACCGTTTCTCAAATTGGCGCAGATTTCAATGCTGTGGCATCAACAAATGCCAGTGTGCGAACTATTACACGGACCATCATTGATATAGGTTTTCGGAGCCGAAGGCCCACTCGTGTAGCGTTGTTGACTGCACGACACAAAGCTTTACGCCTCGCCTGGGTCCGCCAACACCGCCATTCGACTGTTGATGACTGGAAACACGTTGCCTGGTCTGAAGATTCTCGTTTCCAATTGTACCGGGCGGATGGACGTGTACGGGTATGGAGACATCCTCATGAATCCATGGACCCTACATGTAAACAGGGGACTGTTCAAGCTGGCGGACGCTCTGTCATGGTATGGGGAGTCTGCCGTTGGCGTGAAACGGGACCCCTGTTGCATCTAGATACGACTCTGACAGGTGACAGATATGTAAGCATCTTGTCGTATCACTTGCACCCATTCATGTCCATTGTGAAATCCGACGGACCTGGNCAGGTGACAGATATGTAAGCATCTTGTCGTATCACTTGCACCCATTCATGTCCATTGTGAAATCCGACGGACCTGGACAATTCCAGCAGGACGATGCGACACCCCACACATCGAGAGTTGCTACTGAGTGGCTCCAGGAACACTCTTCTGACTTTAGACATTTCCATTGGCCACCTAAATCACCAGACATGAACATTATTGAGCATATCTGGGATGCCTTGCAACGTGCTGTTCAGAAGAGATCTCCACCGCCTCGCACTCCTATGGATTTGTGAACTGCCCTGCAGAATTCATGGTGCGAATTGCCTCCTGCATACCTTCAGACATTAGTCGAGTCCATGCCACGTCGTCTTGTGGCACTTCTG
>NQII01014235.1:451-11328 GCA_002778355.1 Clitarchus hookeri | reverse complement strand
GGGGGGGTCAAAAATCTTCAAAAACTGCGTTACGTAATACTTGAACGCTCCCTAAAAATCATAACTTTTCTACTCCTTCGTACACAGACGCACGTTAGGCCTAATTTGGCTCTTCGTTTTTCACATTTTGTCAAACTACCACGGCGACGATTATAATTAAAACAGAGAATGGCACTGAAGTACGTGGATCATGGTACGTTGAATAAAATACGTTTTGTATAGGCAAGTTTGTCTTATTAGTTATGCGCGAGTACAGTAGCTTAGTGGAAGTTTCTGTCACTTTCTGTGTATGAAAGCGATGATGTTCATGACGATACTGCACCATTTTCTGCTTCCTGGCACTGTTCTTTCCTGAGCTCTCATAGATTGGTTAGAGTCAAGTACTATTTAGGCGAGTGTTTTATATCGGGAAAATGAGCAATAGGCATATAGCCTCGAATTCATTTTCCAGGTAAAATTGTTTTTCCCCGCCGCTGCACACGTGGACGGTAAAGCCGATTCCGTGGGTTCAAAAATCCGCTGCTAGATGTCAGCCACTTTGCTTTGCATCTCCTGTAATAAATACGAAGCAGTGAAAACACCCAAGAGCGTGTGTTTCGTGAAGTCGCGTGCTTTTACCTCACCACAAACGTGATAGCTCGATGTTTTATCATGACGGCTCCAGCAACGCGTAATCATTCATACTGCCGATCGTGTCTTTGATAGCAGCGTTGGGAGTATCTGCATTCGCATTTAGCCACTAGTGTGTTTTTCATACCTCATTTTTTTTTTCTCAACTTAACAACAGTGTTTTGTGATAGTTTAAGAACTACAAAAATAAGGGAAAATGGCGTGGAAATGGTATTTCACTGATTTATTTTTGGTGAGCCAAAATACGTTAGAATCTCTGTTTTGGACAACATTTCCCCTAGTGTGTACGCATACATAAAGGAGAGATTTGGCTAAGGCGTAGATTCAAAGGCAGGGAGAGGTCGAAACACATTCACAGTTAATTATTTAAACTAAATGCAGGGTAAGTATAAAAGAGTACCCCAACTTTGAAGATCTATCATTTCAAAACCAAACAACCTATAACCTAGATTTATCAATCAAGTGAACCGTGGAACCATGAAGTTTGTTTACCATACATTCATAAATGTTCAATGTGACCACCATGAGCGGCTCGAACGACATACACGCGATAATCAAACTCGTTATAGACCTTCAAAGTTGGGGTATTCTTTTATACTCATCCTGTATTTTAATAAATATTATAATTTATTAGTAGTATGATTATCTTCGTTTTGGAACAACGGAATCTGGGATCGGAGATCGGAGCTGTTCATGCTCTGCCATTCCAGTCCCCCGGCAACCATTTTCCTCCAAAAATTTCCCTTTGTTCCTTCAAAATCGATTAAATTTCACACTAAATTCCCTTCTTCCCCTCAAAATTTTAGTTTTTTCTTCAAAAAAGGACCGATCCCCCAAGCTACAAAAACGATCCCCCGAAATGCAATTTTCGGTCCTTCGGACAGATTTGAGGGGAAGGTTTTCGAGGGCAGAGCAGTGGCAGCCATGTTGTTTTTATAGGCATAGAGTATGCCAAATCGGTACAAGGGGTCCAGGGTCCGGAGTCAGACCCAACCCTCAGCTATGTTGGTTCTGTCAGCCATCCTGTTTGTCATATTTGATCCAGGCGACATTTGACGTTAATACCAACAATTTGTTAACAATTCCAAAAATTTCATAAGAATTTATAAAAGAATAAAAAAAAATAGAAATTATTTTTTTAAAATTATTTTTAAAAACTTACATTTTCGGAGGTTTCCCACAGCACCATGTCAAGCAGACGACTGCCCCCCTCCAATCAATCACATTGTATTAATATTCCCCTCCCCATCCCACTCACCTTTGGTCATTATGACGAATGCACTCCACCCACCATATTGGTTTTTTTCGTTTATCGTTTGTTTGCATTTTCAACACCTAGGTGGCACTGACGACTCCGACCAACATGTTATATCTGTATGACCTTCACCTTGAAATCACATCAGTGACCTTCACCTCGTGCCCATGACCTTGTATAACCTTGCACAAAAAAAAATTCTAAAACTTTTACGAAATCCAAAAAATTCCCAAAAAAATTAAAATTAAAGATGTGTTTTTTTATAAATATTTTGTTCAATATCGCAATATTTCCATCAATCAGCACCGCAATAAGCACCACAATCCACACGTCAATCCACACACCAACCCACACCAATCCACACATCAATCTACACCAATACACACCAATCCTTCGCAATCCGCTCCACAATCGTTCCACAATCACTTCTCAATCGCTCCACATTCTCAACATGCTCCAAATTCTCCACAATCCACTCCACAATACACTCCACATGCTCTTATGCTCCACAATCGCTCCACCGGCTCCAAATGCTCCACAATCACTCCACAATCCGCTCCACATGCTCCAAAATCGCTCAAACAGCTCCACAATCCCTCCACTTGCTCCACTATCTGCTCCACAAACTGCTTTACAATTCCAATCCTTCAATCAATTCCAATCCTTCAATCAATCCCAATCCACATCAATCTGCTCCACAATCCGCTCAACAATCGCTCCACGTGCTCCACAATCTGCTCCACAATCCGCTCGACAATTCCAATTCTTGGATCAATCCCGTTTCTTGAAAAAATCCCAATCATTTCATCAATCCCAATCCTTGGATAAATACCAATCCTTGGATCAATTCCAATCCTTCCACAAATGCCAATTCTTCTATCAACCTCAATCCTTCGATCAATCTCAGTCCTTCGATCGATCCTTTGATCAATCATTCGGTTTGTCCCCCAACAATATGAACTATTCATGCATTTCTATACCAAAGTTTTATTATCATTCTGTATGCAGATCTTTCCGTTTATAGTCGAGTGCTCATAGCACCACTTTAAAGTTGTGACGGATACGACACACAAAAATAAAGGAAAATAAATCATTTTATAAGAATAATTTATTATTATTTTGTAATTACAATTTTAGAAGAAAGCAGTTTATCACATCATGCGATAACCCCCGATCATTCAGTTTACTAATGATTGAAGATATCTCGTTAATGTGTGTGAGTTCCCCCGCGTTTTTGAAGGTCAATCAAATATCTGAGTCTATCAACCAGTTAATTCGGGACTTCTGGAAATAGGTAGTCAGTATTCTCAGTGTCTTCTATCTTCTTCATGTCGCATGTTGCAGCGAATTTGTTGGATGGGTGTGTCAGTGTATCGATAAAATCGCCATTACAGTCTTTAGCACTATCACTGCCTTCATGTTCATTTTCACCAATGCTCTCTTCATGGTCATCTTCAACTTGTTTTGTATTCTATGTTAAATTTGCTTTTATTTGTAGCAGGAGTTGTTGTTCTTTCAATGTATCGCCTTGCACAAACTGCATGGGACCAATGTCGTAATGCTTCATCGCGCGAAAAGGACTCTTCGTAGATGCCGTTCTCTTATGCCGACGAGCATTTTGACCATAGGCGAAAACTCTTATTACAGAATCGGCACTGCGGCAACCAGAGAGCAATGTCGCAGATTGCAATTCGCAATTCATTTTCGTGGTATGACGAGAGAGCGCTTCCAAATAGATGTTCAGATCACGGTGTCAGAACATCAACTGTCATTTTTTAATATATAAAATCGGTTCTTTTTACAGTGAAGAGCCTAGTTTGTGCCTACAAAAGAACATTCACTATAACATTTATATGTAAAAAAAATGTGAGTACTTTGAGAATACCCACATACTCGTTCGCCCCAGAAGTAACCACGCAGAAATTTATGTATACATAAAAATATAAATTCAAAATATTTTTATTTATTTAATACACAATTATAAAGATGTAGGTATATAAATATGTAAATAAAATTATTTTAAATTAATTTTTATAAAATTATGTATATATAAATATGGGAATGTAATTTTTTTTAAAAATTTTATATGTATATGTACATATGCCTACAAGCATGAGAACTCCCAGAGCTGTGGTTTTGGAGGAAGGTGATTGACACTGTTGTCTAAAGGACCAATTTACTACTGAAGTAAACACAGGGCGATTGGAGTTCAAAAAAAACACTCTAGTTTTATTATTCCTTGAACAAGTTATAATTCACTCACGAGCTCTCGAGACAGCTCCTTCCCGTTTATACAAAAGGGGGGTGTAGGGGGGTAGTACTCTTCACACACGCTGGATGACTGTACTTATATGTCCTGCTGTGCTGGTAGCTGGTCCTGCAGTTGAGGTCTGGTGAGCTGGAACTGGCAGGACTCTGCGTCGGATGGGCGTCTCGGCGACTGCCCTCGAAGTTCCTCCTTCTCGGGTCCACACTGCGTCTGATGACGGCCGGCTGCCGTGGTCGTCTCCTCGCGGACTCGTTCCGCCCTCTTCGGTTCCCGTCGGCGTTGTGCATGGGTTTTCTCGGATGCTTCCCGCCTTACGTCCCGTTTGTCGGCCTCTGTCATTGGTCTGTTGCACGCGGCTGGCTTCTCCTTGAGCGGACGCCCTTCGGTCGGGCTCGTCCCTCGCTCCCGTTCTCGATGTAGGGCAGTAACGGCCTGTTCCTTGCCCTACCACGTCCCGGCTGGACATTCCCACTAGCTCGACGTGGCCTTCCGGCGAAGCTCACCACTCGATCCTCCCCTCCTCGGTGCGTTGCAACTGCTTGGACTGACTGGCTTCTGCGGTAAACTGGCTGGTTGACTCGCGTCCGGATCTGGCGGACCCCTTAATGTAGTGACCGCCTATCTGCGCATCCCGGGGTGGCAGTACCGTACTCCCGTGTCACTTTCGGCTCGTTACTGCGGCTGATTGATTCCCTGCTGGATTGGTTTATGTTTCCCACTGACTGCTCGTGGCAAACTCCCGTCGTCCGGCTCCGAACACCGGACGTCTCGCGGACGGACCTCCGACCAACTATGTCGTTTCACTACTCGCGCCTCACTCAACTGTCTCACGGCTAGCGCCGCACTGAACTGTCTCACGGCTAGCGCCTCACTGACCTCCCCCTTCCTCTCTCTCGTCGTTTTTGTAGGCTCCCATCGCCATATTGAACTCGTGTTATTTCTGCAGGTGGCCGCCCGATGGCCGCGTCCCTTCTGGGTTATAAAACAACGTGTGCGGCCCTCCGGCGCGCGTGGGTCCGGTGTTGCCCCTCGATCCTGGTTTACAAGTTTAAGCACTTCGTCCTGTGCATGCGGAAATATTTGGGTGGCCTCTTGGCTTGGCGTATGTGTGGTTCGCCTGCCTTGCCGCTATTCTCTCCGCACGCTCGCCCCAAAAGCTCTCAGGGTTTTATTGCGGTGAAGCCCGGGGTCGTGGGACCTCGGCGTATCTTGGGGCAGCTGCCCAGTGTAGCTGTGTTCGTGCCCTGGTGGCTTCCGTTGCCTCCGGATGCCGCCTGCACGTGCAGAAAACTTGGGTGGCCCGTCTTTGCAGCTGTGAGGCGCGGGATCCTTTATTTGGACACGTCCGCCACCCTTAATATTTATTGGTGTTGACCGCCGGCAGGCTTCGCTAGCGCGTGTGTTCTGACGGCCAAAAATGCATGGACGCGGGGAGCGTCAAGCATATCTAAACACTTAATTGTTACGTTGTCCCTTTGGCGTTATATATTCTAGACTTGGTTAAGCTTTTTTTTTTTGCATGGGTGGTGGAACATTCTCTTAGTAGAACTTTAGCAGAGCTCCAGAAAAGTTGGAGGTAACCGTTAACGGACTATGCCAGGCAGTTGTTGAGAGATTGGAAGTGACCAATTACGAACATCTGAAGGGACCTGGGATACATTGCAACGTAGACCACAACACAGTCGGCGTAGAGCCAGAATAGACGCGCGATAGCTACAGTTCACGATGTAGACCCGCTGCTTTATGAACCTAACCGCGGAACACCTGTACGCGTCGAACCCTTTTTTTTATAACGTCGGGGCCCGCTCGACATCCCACGTGTTTTCTCTTTCGCCGTCCCGACGAAGTCTTTGTTTTAAAATCGGACGGCGTAAATTTCAGCGCGGGAGGATAAATCGACCCTTGGCAGTCAGTCGGGACGGATACAAAAAGAGACGGAGAAAACGAATTGTAAGGAGGGGGCGGGGGAGAAGAAGTATTTACACAATTTGCGTTCCCACTTTGCCTGTGCGCGACAGCGGCCGATCCGAAATTCGAAATGGTGGGTCGGTCGGGGTTCGGATCCGCAAGCGGATGAATACAGAAGGCGACTGTGGCGCTGTCATAAGACGTCCGTTCTGTGGAGGAGGGAAAGCAACAGGATCTTCGTCTCCTTTCTACATTTGAAGTTGTTCACTTACGAAATCACAAGTTGTAGGACGTAATAGCCTCCCCATCTCTCTTCCCTCTTCTCCCTTGGCATTGCCTTCTCGCCGTTGTTTGAGGCCCCGGTCTCGCTTTTAGGAGCGCACGGCGAAGAGAAGGAGGACGGAGGCATATTTAAATCACCGCCGTCGCTATTATGCATCCCTTGGTTGCGGCTCAGTGGGGGATTCGCAATGAATGAAGGCGCAGATGTTGCGGCGAGACAACCTTCGGAATTGTCTCCGCTGCGAAGTAGCGTCTTGAAAACGAGAACCGGTCATATCGCTTGAAAATTATCATCTTCGCTGCTCCGACATATTAAAATATATTCGGTGTAGATCAGAGGCGGTTCCAGGGCGAGGCTTGAGCTCCTTCCTGGAAGCTTGATTGTACACTGGATAAAACGAGATTATTCTTGAAACCAAGTTCTGTCTAAATCTGAATCAATGAGAAGCTCACTGTTTAAATAAGTTAAAAGCATCTAATTGATTCAACAATCACTTCAGCCAATTTAACTGATGAATTAGTAAAAATTAACAGTTTTCCTTCACTTATTGATTCAGTGACTTTTCCGCTGATTCATCAACCATTTCATTCGCGACAATTCAGTGATATGATTTGCCTAAGTTAAACAAGGCGTATGAAATGAATAACAACGCATAAACAAATAAAACCCATAAAAAATATTTTTTTTTCAAACGTGAGATTTGTCTTTTATAATAGGCCTACCAATTTACGAGCCAAAATGAACATTCAGCCTTTCATTTCGTTTATAGGTCTTTCATTTCGTTTTTACGTAATCGTCATTTCGTTCGGTTTGAAGGTTTACTGCATTAAATGTAGTGAAGTGAGTGCATTCATTCGTATTGTTTTAACAATCCTGGTGTTAACAATTAAGCTAAAAACAAAAATTAATGACATAAAATTAATAATATACATATTTTAGATATAAACAAACATACTGTTTAATATATATGTTACATAATAAGTTACTTATATAAAGTTAACTTTGGTGTGGTAGCTAGTTCGGTATGGTTATGGTCTGGTAGTTTTATAGTACTAGTTCAAATCTTGAACAACGCGATTTTTAATTTTTTTTAAATTACGTTAAATTGCACAATATAAACAGTGACTATCAAAAATTTGTTAAGGCTATTTCTTGTAATGATTTGGCTACAATCAATAAGAACAATATTTAATTCGTTGCATGCAGTTTGGCTGTCTCTTATACAATCAGTGAAATAGTTTCACTGAAACTACTAGTGGCATTTCCACCGATTCTAAGAGAAGCCATTTACCCTGAGTAGTTTCGAGTAGTTTCGAGTACATTCGAGTAATTAAATTTCACTGCAACACACACTTAAGCTAGGAACAGAAGCATCTAAAAAGCATTTAAATAGTCTGTCCACTATGATCTGATATGCGTGGGTCTATTTAGCTTGAAAACTTAATGCTTACTGATAAGCAGTAAGCTTACCGGTAATCCGCAATGTCTATCCTCAGGTAACCTCTTCCAAAAAATGGTTTTCTAGACTTTCCACTGGTTAAATTCATCCAGTAAGATTTATAAACTGCCAGTTTTCAACGTTTTAGTTCCTCGCACGGGATATGTTTGGCATCAGTACATATGTAAATTTGAATTATTTGCAGGCTCCTATCGACATTTGAACATAAGTCTACATTAACCTTCACAATAAATAGGTTTTTCCCCATCAGACAGTGGTTTGCATATACGAATTATCGTTTGCTTAACGACTGGGTTGCCGAACAATATGGATTGTTCAGGATACGCAATCCAGAAGTTGAATGAGTTTATTTATTGGCTACTCTATTTACGATATAGTGGCGCTTTTTTTTGTTCTGATCTTCAATAAAAGGGAAATAATAATTATTGTTCAAGGCAGTTTCAGATTTTTAGAATGTAAAAGTAAAAACCATGAAGANAATAAAAGGGAAATAATAATTATTGTTCAAGGCAGTTTCAGATTTTTAGAATGTAAAAGTAAAAACCATGAAGAGATAATTCCGGTCAGTTAGTTCACACACTAAAAATAACTATCAAATGATAAATCATAAACAATCCAGAAGTTGAAAGGAATTATTTTATCTCTATCTGTTCTACGATAGAGTGGGATTTCCTTTTATGTAGATCAAAATAGAATATGGTAATAATGATTAGTATTCAAGNTCTGTTCTACGATAGAGTGGGATTTCCTTTTATGTAGATCAAAATAGAATATGGTAATAATGATTAGTATTCAAGGCAGTTGTAGATATTTTTAGAATATAAAAATAATACATTAAAAGAGAAAATTCCGATTAGTTAATTGACACACTGAAAATAACTCTTACACAAAGCTATATCGGATTGTAAATATCACCAACTAACCCTCCTTCCAGTCACCGAGATGAAAATAACTTACATTAGGCTACATCGGATTGTAAATACCACCAACTAACCCTTCTTCTAGTGACTGAGATAAAAATAAGTGTTACATTAGGCTACATCGGATTTTAAATATCACTAATTAATCCTCCTTCCAGTCACCGAGATAAAAAAGAATAAATAAAAGCGCGTTTGGAGTGAAAACATTAAATTAGAATGTTTTGCATTCTGCATTTCTCAACTTTCGTGCGTTGCCTCAGTGACCTATCTTCTAGCTTATTTATATAGGAATAATGTAATTTAGCTTTGACGCAATTTGTTCAGGTTTGAAAAAGAGAATCATAATATTTCAACTGTAGATAAAATTAACTCCTGTACTGATGTATTAGCCTATGTATAAAATATAAGAACAGCTTTGTACATATAGCTGGATATTTAGAGTACGAGTATTTCGTAATTACGTCATTGTGATTGCAGAGTAGCACTTTTTCATCTACTCTGAATCATTCAACGTTTAGTTCAGTAAATAAAAAAATTAGCCATAATTTAACTAACTTAAGAATGAGTGCATGGTGCTACAATGTTGGGTAATACATAAACGACTCGTATTCATTCCGTGATTTTTAAATATACAAGCGATATATATTTGAATTGTTTGCCGAGAAAATTTGATTTAAAGCTACGTAGGCCTAATGTATTTTTTTTTTTGGCTTATCGTTCTATAAGTAGGGACTGGGAAATTTCGCGAATTCATTTTAGGACAAGCTAGACTTCAAAGACATGTACATTTAGGTTACGTTTACAATTGGGTCACAGTTTACTAGGCACTCTCAGGTGAACTCTGAGACAACAGACTTGCTAGGAAACAAGCACCGAATCCCGTGTCACCTGGTCTGAGGTAAAAACTGAGGAAGCAGCCAACGAATAAATAGGCAAGGTTCGAAAATACAAAGGACCGTGGAGGGAAGCATACAGGTCGTTCAAAACGCGAAGTTTCCCTGTCCCTGCCTATAAGTTTATACGCAGTTATCACGTGGAAAACAATACATTGATGAACATTTGCGAAATTATTTCTTTTTAAAAAATTGTCTCTCATTTCGTAACTATCACAATAAAAACAGAGCATTTAAGCAAGGAATAAAAGTCCACGAAAGGTGACGGAATGTCATTTCGTGTGTGTGGTTAATGATAGTCCATAGGTAGAGGCATGCAAGTGGTAAAATGCTAATAAATAATTTCTCTTCTAAAAATCCCAACCAAACAGTTTTGTTACTTTCTATTTACCATCTTTTCGCACAATCTACAATCATATGTAGGAGACTATCAATATTTGTATATTGGTAATTTCGATGACATGCCCCATAAAATAATAATTCAGATGGCAGAGGAAACATCTTATAAATTATTTAGTTTACTACATTTACGCGATTTGGGAAACTTAGAAATGGGGATATATATAAGTATTCTGTCAAGTGCCCATCCTTTATTTAACTAGCTGGATATAAAATATTACAATGGAATGTTTACATTTCAGAACGATGTAGGTATACGTGTTAAACAATTTAGAAGAATTACTCTTCTAGTAGTACTTTATACTGTCAGGTTAGTGGGAAACCGTTACAATTTGTTAACACCGTAAAATTTCATTTCGGAATTGGTTATATCCTGAAACTATCATTTGTAAACACAAGACAGCATCCTGAAATAGCTAATACGTAGTGAAATATGAATGGAAAGAAATTTAAGGGAGCTGTCTACCTGCCCCCTCTCCCTCCCTCCACACTGAGTGCAGATGTTTAATCATATAGTTGTTATTACAAAACTGTTCATTATTTTTTAGCTGTGTCAGTTTTCTAATAGAATTTTTTAAATTTTTCGTGTCCGAATACTTTTTTTCTTTTTCTGTTTCTGTATATAATGGACAGTTTAAAAATATGTCAGAAAGGGCTAATAGTAGTGCTTTACAGTCACTTTTAGGTTCAGGGGAGTGGACTGACTTGGGCGGCTCTTAACATCGAGGTCTTGAGAGTCGATGAGGGTGAAGCGAGGTGAGTATGGAGCAGCGCCGGAACCAAGGGTGGTGTTGTCCGACGCGATTTCCCAGTGCGAAAAAATCCGGGATCGGCCACGCCGGGAATTGAACCCGATTCGCC
>NQII01014234.1:0-34262 GCA_002778355.1 Clitarchus hookeri | reverse complement strand
TATTTAATTACATGAACATAAGCATGGAATAAGTGTGTTTACAAAACAAACAAAAGATAATTGGTTCAGTTTTACACCTACATCTTTTACCCAGAAATAAGCACGTGGCTCCATTTTGAATGCACTATGATTTCTTGGTTTTGCAGACGAGTACTTTTCATTTACACAATAAAAAGTTATGCTGTAATTTCATTAGTGATGTATCAGGGTCCAATATCGCAATAATTTGAAGGAAATGTGGTGTTAATGTCCATTTCAAATACTGGGCTGTAATAGCACATGCATGGGTATAAAACAAAGAACCAAAGTTCTGAATAAATTTAGGGGTTAAGTTAAGATTATTGCGGAAACAGCTCTAGACATAGTAACCAACTGAATAANACATGCATGGGTATAAAACAAAGAACCAAAGTTCTGAATAAATTTAGGGGTTAAGTTAAGATTATTGCGGAAACAGCTCTAGACATAGTAACCAACTGAATAAAACGTTTTTAATTAACTGTGGCTTTGCTGTACCATTTCTGGTTCCATTTTTGTGTCTTTGCTGAACTTGTGCAGCTCTGGCTTCAGATGTATCTTTTATTTAGCAATTTTATTCCTAATACATCACCAAGCAAGGTAGCGCAGTGGGTAACGTTCAACTCGCATTCGGGAGGATCTGAGTTCAAGTCCCGGTCCGGCCATCCTGGTTTTGGTTTACCTGTGGTTTCTCAAAATCACTCTAGGCAGATGCTGGGATGGTTTCCTTCCATGGCTGATTCCTGCTATGTTCCTGCTTCTGAGAGTAACTTGCTCTGACTTTGCTGTCGATGAGATGTTAAGACCTACCTACTTAATATGTCCTAAATGAAAACTGGTACACAAGCAAATTACTGGTTACCAAGACGTGTGTGTTCATCATGCTATGATGTTCGCTGACAGAGGTACTCCGTGGCGCACCTACACGCACGTGCCAGTGGCAAGTAAGGTGGGGTAGAGGATGGCGTGTATATGCAGTTTACACACAAGCTCTTTCAGAAAGATGGTTCACCAGTGTATTTAGCGAGGACTGTGACAGGCAACTACACTGTGTGTGTAGCTGGGTAAATCTTCTCAAGAACAAAGCCCACATGGGGTTGGCTTTTAACGATATGTAATCCTTGTGTGAACATTCTGTATACAGGCGCTCACTTATATGACAAGCTTGCTTCACGCCTGCAAGTGTCCTACACCATCAATGGGGGTCTTAACGCGTTATGGTTGTAGTAATATCGACTCGCTTCTCATCGACTGTGATGTCTTATATGTGTAATTTGTTACAAGATTTGTGCATAAAATGTAACTAATTTTTATTAAATGTAATTTATTTTACATTATGTTTGTAGGATTATTTATATTATTATGTATAAATTGACGCATGACGCGTCCAGCCAAAAAAAAACAGCGACGATTTCACAACCTGCCAGAACGTGCGTCAAATACTCATACCGACGTCACCCGCATATTTCCTTCCAATGATGCACGTGCTAGGGGATGGAGAGACGCGCTTGTCAGCGCGTGAGGCTTGCATCACCTGATCGACGCACGCCAAAGTTTGACGTAAATCGGGTTGCCAATGACGTAGGGAATTCCTCGATGGGACGGGATATAGTACAGCAGGGAGGTGGAGAAGTCAGTCAATCAAGAGGACTGGAGAGACGCGGAGGTCAGCGCCAGGGGTGCGACCCAGTTGGACGGCCGGGACATAAGCACCGAGGGACATCTAAACTGAGTAGATATTCATGTTGCTAGTGTTTAAAGAACTTCAGTAAACTTGTAAGGAGACTGCATTTGTGAGGAGTCAGTGGCTGTGAGGAGTTGGTCTTGTGAAAAATATAGATGTAAGAGTTTTTGTTTTGCATGAAGATGGCGCAAGCCTTCAAGACCTCGAATGTGGTTGTGTATCATGTAGATGCAACAGAAAGCACTTTTGACGATAGTACACACAAGTAATGCCAAGAGGAAGAATAAATGGTTTCCAAGTGTTTGGGTTGGACCCTTGCTTCAGTGTAAATCATCTAGAGCTTAGAACAAGTGGGCTCAATCCACTTAGCAAAATAGGCACGTACTGATTTCCCCTACCTGATTATAGAGAATTACAACATAGCTTCGCCTTTGACCAGCAGGTTGTTGATAAAAATTACTGCAACCGCAGAAAAACACTCAGTTGTTTAACAGACTGTGGTGAGATGTCGGTACTGTGTGAAGGTAGCACTGAGGAGGCAGCACTGATGAGTCAGCACTGAGGAGTTACCACTGAGTAGTCAGCACTGTGCAGTATTACAAGTGTATGAATTCTCATATGTTTGAAGACAATGGAAGCAAATGATTGTACAGAGTCTGCTTTGGAGCTTACCCCTATGGATATACCTTCTCCCACTGCTGAAAAATTACATGGAAAGCAATGTTGTTACTGTGCCAAGACCTTCAGTAAAAGTTGCAATGCTTGCCAACATGAAAAGAGTGAATGTTCAAAGAAACCAGCCTCCAGAATACTAACATGTACAATCTGTGGTGCGATATTTGGTAGCAGCGATAATTTAAAGACGCACACTAGTACGTGTTATGGTAATGCACCTTTGCTTGACTCGAGACAACATGCACTGCACTTATTGCCACAAGACAAGGATATGGCTAGTCTTCCTAATGATTCGTCGAGTAAACTAACTCTGATTCGAGTGCCCATAACATTAACCAAGCCTGCGCCGTGTTTCAAAACAGTGGGCGTTGAAGGAAATAAAAGTGTTGTAGAAATTTACTATGAAAAGTGCGAGCCATATAGAGCTGCAGAAGTTGTAAACAACAAACATGCGCTGCTAACATGTAAAGTGAAAAATTAAGAAATTACAATTAGTCATGACAAAGACAATGAAAATATAGACTCCATGACTGCTCGTGGCACTGTGAAAAATAAACAGAAATGGAAATATTTTACATATGATGAATTGACGACATCTGCAAAACAAAAGCATAAACATGTTGCTGAATATAATGGCAACTTGAAGTTGGAGCAGAAGAAACATGAATTCGAACCCAGTACTCTGGCCCAGAGGTATCTCACAACCTACACATTGTAGAAGAACAATACAGCATGTAGTGTGTATAAACATAATGGTAAATGGTTTCTCGGACCGAAGGATATTAAGTTTTTGCCTAGCGTCGTTATTTTGTGTGAAGTCTAAAAAAATGTACTGAAGATTTAGAGGAATACAAGAAATTACTGAAACTTGTTTATTGCCAAAATAACTCGGAGCACAGTACTGATGAAGGTGGCGAATGTAGTAGTCTCCGACATACGTACAGACAGTTATGAAGAATGTGATTATGATGGTGTCCCTGTCTTTAATTATTATGATGATAGAGATGAAATGAACATACATGCAGAAATGTATCCTTCTGCGAAGAAAGTCATGAAGTCTAGCTTCTTGTTTCCTAAAGAACCCAATGACTTGGTTGATGGACTGAGACATTTGATTGACCCTCAAAAATGCAGATATATTTCACAAATTGTTGAGATATCTTCAATCATCAATGAACTGAAGGATCAGTGTTATATCATATGAGACTGTTGGCTACTATCCATGATTTACAAACAACAGAAAAATGAAAATATTGAATTTATGAAAATNCAACAGAAAAATGAAAATATTGAATTTATGAAAATATTAGAAAGAATATATATAATAAGTAAATAAATTAAATTTATGTATACATAGTAATGTGTTTTTATTTTCTTATACAGTCTGTTTTGCTTCTCTGAAAGACAAATGAATTCATTGTTTTATACAATTGATTGTGAGAGTCTTTTTTAAATAAAATTTATGCTAGCATGTGCACGAGCAGGGTTATTGTAGCATCTGAAGTATTATGTCATTTGAGTCGATTAAAATCGGCTGACTTCTATATGACAAACGAATGAACTGAGAAATGTTTTTTGATGCAAGTTTTATGCCAGTCATTCGTGTGGGAATAAAAGTGTGATTATGTAACAAAGCTTGTGTTTGGTATCGACTGGCATGAGAAGTGTGGTAATGACTTTATGTTATTCAGTCTTTAAAATTTGTGTTAGTAAGATACCTTTCAATATTGCTCACTAGTTAAACTTTTTTGCATGACACTTTTGTGTGTATAACAGTTTTGAATATACTGACGTGACCAAGCTTGGCTACGGGGAAAAAGCCAACTTGATCCACGGTGTTCCCAGAGTTGTGAAGTGATTTGTATGTGCTCGGCGCCAGAGCTCTGCAGTGAGCTGATAAGATGTAGGGTCGTTCGGTCGACGGTCTAGGGGCTCTGGTAAACACTCCGTCATACACACGATGCCGAGTCTGTAGGCCACCTCACACGCCTTACTTAATTATGAATAATAAAGTGGTGCTGGTTGTTAAGGTATTTATTACCCTGTTATTGTACACACAACTATACACAAGACATGTGGTCTGAATGGCCGGGAACTACGAGCTACCACATGGTCTTATAATGTGAAGCTCAAAATGCATTTTACGATTCCCGATAAATAATAACGTCGCTCTCCCCTCGGCGCTATGCAAGTCAAATAATGAAACAGATGAAGATAATGATTCAAAATACTATGGATGTGACTAGATACGATTCGACTGATGATGTCTTTGCTAGGGCTTCTGCGGAGCGAGAGAGCTTAACGTCCGGGTCCGTTGAAGTGCTGACGAATACTGGGGCGGAAGCGTGCGCCGGCTTTCGCCACCTGAGCGCAGCCAACGCCACGCGGTGAAACGATGAAACACAATATACACTGAAAGATGATTATGGGATGGAAAATGATATGAACTCAAATAACATAAGAAAACATAATTACCCTTACACAAATACATAATAAAAATAATTACATTATTCCTAAATGTTTGTATTGCACCAGCCACAGTACTGCCAAATGTAGAATGTCACATGTCTCTGGCTGTGGCTGGGCAGACTGTCTCCGATGACAAAACAAATTATTAATTAACTATACACTGATGCTATTAACAAATACACTGATGAAATACACTGAATAAATAAATTAGAACACTAATGCACTTGTACTCGTTCCCACAAGCCTGTCGGTGTGGTGCGTCTTGTGTGGACATACTGCGGCAGTCACAGTGGGCAAAAAGGACTCGTGAACGTGCGGTTCACGTCAATACTTTGCTATATATATGGCACATGGGTTATTTTAAGAAATAAAAGCTTTTACATACATCATTTTATTCACATTTTTTCAAAAACGAATTTAATATGTCAGTTAATATTTGATGCACTCCTTTTTGTACACATGAAGTCTGCATTTCAAGTCTATTTATGTTATGAAGGGAACAGCATCTTTGACTATGTAGATAAACCTGGAAGGCCCACAGGCTGGAACTGCTGCTAGTGGAGTCATTGGAGGATGAATTGCTGGAGGTAGAGTCACTACTACTATAACTGCTGCTGGAGTACATAAGCTGTGGTTCTTGGTTCATGGTGCATAAACAAACATATCTGCATTATTTATATAGGCCAGCTTGAATTGATATGAATGTTTTTGGGGAAAATCTAGATTTTCTAAGCAGTTCTTGCGTATATACGGAGCACAAAATTTATGTACACAGTGTATTCATTGTCTGTAAACGACCAAGTACGTCTTTCTTAATACTTCTATAATTTTGTTTACCATCACATGATTCTCTGTAGTTGATGTCCTTGGGGTCCCCGGGCATCGCATAAGACGATGCTAGCTTTGGAGCACAGAGATGAATGGCGCTATTACTATTTTCGCATACAAAACTGGATACTACCTTGGAGGTTTCGTATGGTGAAAATTCATTCCACTGTTGACCTAAATGTATGTTCTCACTACACATTTCAAAGTATATTGAGCTGTAAATATCACCACATACCATACTGCACACAATGTAAGCCTTCACGTACATACTCATAGCAAGTGCTGGGGTTGTACATTATGCATGGTGCGGTACTAGTAGGATCCGGCAACAGGAACACTGCTTCATCTTCCTTGTAATCTTCAAAAAATGGTTCGTCACCATCGTATGCAGGGTCCATGGTGGCTGGGCTGGCTGACTGCTGGACTGGTTAACTGCTGCTGACCGCCGACTAGGCAGAAGAAGACTGATTGCAGACTTGTACACAACTGGATGATATCATGAATGGGAATGGATGACTCAATACGAAGAGGACTGGTATACTTCGCATGTAAGTGGCGAGCACATCTTGGTCCAAACTAACCTTCTTTTGTTGAGAATGGATGTGTGACTATAGCCATC
Organism: Clitarchus hookeri; assembly: GCA_002778355.1. Lineage (NCBI taxonomy): Eukaryota > Metazoa > Arthropoda > Insecta > Phasmatodea > Phasmatidae > Clitarchus > Clitarchus hookeri. The sequence goes on along the minus strand of NQII01014234.1, from coordinate 27,969 downwards.
ACAATACTCCTTCCAGCATAATACTTCATTGCTGTTTGGCCATCGCAACTTTCATGCTATACTGCTAGCACCATGGAATGCAGTCACAGTTTTTCAACTCATGCTGCACTCACTAAGCTTTGCAGTATATTTGGCAACTGACTGTCTGGTCGAAGATGATAAACTGGACAGACATAGAAGTCGCAAATCATTGGTTCCACAGAGGAAAAGTCTTCCACATTGTATGCAACCCAGTGCTCAGGTCCATCGCAATTTTCTATTCTCTCTGGCATACCAGGTATCTGGAAGTGAACTCTGCAGTAGGCCACGGTAATATCAGAGTAAATAGCTACAACTGTAGGCCAGAACTGTGCAGACATGATGTGATGAAAGTAAGGTCACAAATAATACCACGAGTCTTCTCCTCCACTTTTGTATTGGCTTCCCCCTCTCCACTGTCCTCCCCATCTCAGCCTTCATTGTGGATGGGCCAGTGCTTGCTCGTAATGCCTGCTGACTCATTCTCTTTTCCATCTTAAGTTAACGCCAGTTACTTGACACCATGCAGATGCAAGCCTGTGAAAATGCCAACACAGCTCTTCCCACACATGCTGACTTAGGCTATCTGATACTATGTAGATTGTGAAAATGTGGAAGCCTACGTGTGCAGACTCTAGTTACCCGACACCGTGCAGGTGCAGAAACACAGCTCTTCCCACACATTCTGACTTAAAGATTTAGTTAATTTACTAGATTTAAAAAAAAATGCTTGGATATGTATATTTGAGGACTATCTCTGGTCCTGCGCGCAAGTGTTTACTTTGCTTCCTAGTGCTAGAAAATGTGAAAATATGGTTGTCTGGTCCTCATTCTATGTTTTTTCTCATAACTATTTTGCATCTAACGCTACTCTGATTATTTTGTAAGAAATTATGTGAGTATATTGTCCACTGCTGATAAGCATGTTAAAATTAAAAAAAAAAATTTTTACTTTACTACGATTGGAAAAAAAATTATTTACACATGGCATTTATAATCAGTATGAAATTTACATCTCGAATATGAGGTGTAGAGTACTCAAAACTTTTAACTTCAATTAACACGGACAATGATCTCATATCTACATAAGCCCAGAATCAATATGTAACAAATAATGGATGTAAGAGAGTGTTAAACTGAATACTGCACTGTTGAGAAACTTAACCAGTTTCCATATTGGCACTGAGTGTTCTGGTAGGGAATACGTACTCTATGTAGAATTTGCACTTCAAATAAATAAAATAATTAATGTTTCGCAATGTTAGATGGATTCTGTCCAGAATATATCGGCTGCAAATTAGAGTGAATTTATTGATATGTATTTTCCGAATATTTATAATTATTTATATGGTTGACTGTGTTGAGTGTTTAGTATGTTGTTTCTTGTTGTAAAAGGGAACGAAAAAAATCTATTAAATACGTAATATAAATCAAATATATTTGGGGTACGCAACAAGTACATGGCAGGACAATGCACTTAGCACTACAAACAGAACAAATAAAATTTAAAGGTGCTTGCCCCTGCCATATTATTTTCTTGTTGAGTATAAGCGATGGAATGTTTAATTGGCAGCTTGATTATCTCCTAAATCGGAAGTTTGCTACATGATGGGGGTAATAATTAAATATATTTTCATGAACTAATTGGGCTGACTGAACTCGCAATGTCATGACTGCACCCAGGGCACACGAGACATTTTATTACTGAAAACGTAAAACACTATACGTAAATATAGACAATTAAATAAAAAATGCTTTGTGAAGGGGGACATAATTAACAAGTGATAAGCTATTTTCTTAGTCTTGCATGAAAGGCAAGACTGTCTGTTAAGTTCACATCAATAGCTATGTGATGCTTCATTGATATCCAGGTATATTGTAAACGTGATACAGCGACACCAGTTTTATATACAAAGTTGAAATGCATGCATCACATTTTGTCTCCTTAGTCGAGGTACATTCAGAAAGTTCATTAATTTAAAGTTATTAAAAAAAATTTTGCGGGTGATGCGCTATTGTAGTTGAAATGTCCATAATTGATATATGTTCAAAGAGCTTATTAATTTATTATCGGTGTTCGTAATTAACAAAGTTAAAGAAAGACGAAAAATATTAAAGTTAAGTATATAATTTTTAGTATGTTCTATAGTTGAATATTCCATCTCGGAAATATTATTATTTTAATTGTCACTATGAATAACGAATGTTATTATGGTCCCTATGTCGTGGTATGTAGGACTGATTTCATATTTTTTACTTATATCTATAAAACTAAGCTTTTTACATTAAAATGCTTGAAATTTATGCCACTCTACCTATACTTTCTCCCCCACACAAAAATTACATTAAACAACATATGTTTCAATAATAAAAAAATATTTTCGTTATAATTTGACTCATGATGGTTCATCTAGTATGTTTGGCTTAGTAAGGTCATTCAATATGAGGATTACTGAATTCATCTTGTGGATACATGCAAATAACATTTTTAATATGTGACAAATTATTTTTATTACCTCATAATTTTTCTTCTTACAGTTTTTTAATTGATACTACTAATTATTTGATGCAAATAAATATAACCTTTACCCCCTCCTCCTTCCCCACCTCTTCAGACATACCTTACACTTAAAAACATTTTAAATATAATGCAAATTAAATAAATCATGATTAACAAATATTGTAATAAAAATAAGATATATATACTAAGATCACAGTTATATGTTTATCATATCAGTCTCGTCGTGTCTTGTCCACCTCGAGGCACAAAAATTAAATATAAAATCTTTTCCGAATGAAGATGAAAGAGGTGGTGATGATGTAATGCATATACTTCTTTTAAACTCTTGTCCCAACACGTCCCGATAGCTCAGTCAGCTAGGGCATCTACCATGCTGGCGACCCAAGGTCCGGCAGTTCAATCCCGCCCTACTCTAGACAATATTTTGAGCTCTGTGAAAATTAAATATAAAAATAGCAGCGCCCCTAGCGGTCAACTTCAGAACCAACGTGGCGGCTGAGAAAGAGCGACACAAGCACCCCTAGCAGACGGCGGTTGAACAAAGGACAAGTGGAAACAAGATGGTGGATGACAGTGGCACACTATAGCAGCAATAAACAACATTACAGGCATCTGTGATGCACTTTAGCAGATGACGAGATAACTACAGTAGACGACATCCAAGATGGTGAAGGTCAAACAAATCTGAGTAATNAGATGACGAGATAACTACAGTAGACGACATCCAAGATGGTGAAGGTCAAACAAATCTGAGTAATTGGTAAAGAACATGGTGACCGGAAACAAGATGGTGGGCAGAAACAAGATAGCAGACAATGGGTCAATGTCAAGGACACAAAATGGCAGAATCCAAAATGGCAGAATCCAAAATGGCAGATGGTGCCTCAGCCCCCAGGCCTTGTCCTGGAACCTACCAAATCCATTTACTGTTTTTGTTCCAAATCCATCTACTGTTTTTGTTCGAGTTGTAATAATTTTTTTGCATATAATCATTTAAATTTTGTTATTTTGAAACTGCAAATTGACTACAGAAACTATAAGATAGTAAAGTTGCAAATATTGTGACTTTTTCTTTAAAATGACACTCTTCTTTGTCTGCAACTTATTTCAGTTTGCAATGATGTATACATGACAAGTAGTACTACTACTGTTTTACATTGTTTATTCTAAAGAGATTACTTTACAATTGACCCTGAATAATTTTTTTTTTACTTTCATTACACTGCTTAATTTAACTAATTGGTTTACAGAATAGGTGTTTCTTTCTTGAAGTAACAGTGTAATCACAAGGTATTCTTATATTGTTAAAACCACACACTTCCATGTCAGCAATAGTTTGGTGGGGTCGGTATGCATAACAAATGACACACAACTAGTTCCACCCACTGGTGGCTCCACAGGGAAGGCTACAGGTCACTGGCCCTCCCTGTTAGGTCAAGTGGGGTGGAATTTTCTGATTAGAGTTTAATGTCTTTTGAAGTACATTCAAGACATTGCAGTAGACTTGGTTGTGGTTACTGCTAAAACTGTTGCAGTTTCACTGTAAATAAAATTTGTAATTTTTATTGAGAAATTGTTTCTAATTTTACAAATGTTCGTAACAGTACCAAAATTTATCTTTTAAAATTACTTGTTTGTAAAACTACAAGAGCCATGTTTGCAATAGATCTCAAGAAATGTTTATATTATACTGATCAGTTTCTACGAGCTCAAGCAAAATGGCGAACACTCAACAACGCAAAAACTTACATAGCTGTTTGTGCAAGAACTAGGGGTGATGTAAAGTCTAGCTGCATGCAAAAAGAAATATATTTTGCAAGTTTGAGTAACGTAAAATACTTAAAACAACTCAAATAATCATAATAAAATGATGACAATTAAAAAAAACATGTGACGATATTACTCATTAACTTAATGTTAGTTTCATATCTACACAAAACTATTAAAATGAAATAAATGTGTTTTATTTAAACGAATAACTTCACTAATATTTTTTAGGTATTTACTGCTTAATTATGTACAAAAATAATTATAATGTCCGTAAGACAAGTTGGTCTTGTGATCAAGGGTGTGAACTAATAATGCAAGGGATTTGGGTTCTTGTTTCTGTGCTCGCAAGGTGTAATTTCTTTTTGTGAATTATATTTTGAAATAATTTTTTCCTCTTCTCCGTTATTAATTCATCACATTTGTTTCCTAGAAGGAAAAAAGATAATTTTATGTCCACTTTTCAATAGTGTATGTTGTAATACAAGCCTATCATTTTTAATGTTACAAATATATGTTTTGCAGATTTTACAAGAAAAAAGTTTTTAGTTCTATAAAGGATTTTCTAACTGGGTTTCCAAGGATTTTTCTAGTATAAGTACAAAAACATTTTACAGTGTTGTTACATAGAACAGCACCTGAAACACGCTGAAGGAAAAGAGACACGAAGTCATGAAACTGATGGCCATCTCTGTATATTATAATGGCTAACTGCAACAGTCTGCCACAACAAGAAATTCCCACCCGCCTTGCTCCAAACTGCATTCCTTACATCCGCAATGACAACCAGGCACTTCATGTGTAAGTAACTGATGGTAGCCAGTGTAGTTGCTTAGCTCCATCTGCAGCAGTTTACTATTGAGACATCAAAAACATTTTATACAGCAATAATGCCTTTAAACAAGTAAAGTAAATAGCATATAAAATACTAGTGTCAACTATATCTATTGATGCTGTGAAGCTTTGCAGTGAACAATCTTGTTTCTTTGTGTAAATTACAATAAACATCCATTTTTATTTAACACACAAAATGTTCCAATTATCACAACAAAACAATTAGGGTGAGTGAATTCCATCCAAGAAATACAGTGTCTGAACTACAGTCAAAACATATTCACATGCATTACTTGTGTGGCAGCAAGTCTCGTGTGGCAGGTTATTCCTTAGAAAACTTCCTACTAGCTTGCATGAAGGCTTGGATAGCAGATCTAGTAGAAACTTTCGCCAGAGTTTGTATGGAACATTATACCTATTGTGGCTTATGAGCTTATCTAGATCCTAATAGCTGAATAATTTTTTTGTGAAATTTTAATTCTGTCTCATGGTCTAATTTAGTCATAAAAACCCAAATATTTTCTTTCGCTCATGTGCGCAAATTTTAGTGGAGAAATAAATTATTCATAGCATTACTTGCCTACTTATATAGTACATTACTTAATCATTCCATAAAATAATTTTGTAGATGATGGGTGAAAATGAATTCAATTTCCTTTCTAAATGGATGAATGTCACTCATTAAGAGTATTTTGAGGTGAAATAGACACATTCCCTTGTTTTGTATGTGTTATTGTTTATATTTGACCTTTATATGAGTTTTGAACATAAAAATACCTTCACGTGACATTGGCGGAAGTCAATTTTAGCTCTTGCTTAATTAGTGCGTGTAAAAGTTTTACTATGGTAAGATGCTCAGAGTAATTACTCTGCAGGTTGGGAACCACTGCTCTAGTTATTATAGGATCCTTAGGGTCATGTCAGCAATCTGTTGTGCCGTCAGAGGGGGGGCATCTAATGCTTCAAAAAGAAGTACTTCAGTGGGTGCTGGTATATCTGCTTCAAGGGTGGATTGTGGAAGACTGGCGAGTCCATCTGCATTGGCAATACTAGACCCTGGCTTGTATCGTAACACAAAATCATAACCACTTACTATAACACTCCAGCGAAGCATTCGGGGTGAAATGATGTTTGGAGTGACCTTGTTGGTAGTAAACAGCCCTAATAACGGTTTATGATTAGTGCGTATCTCAAATTGTTGTCCATACACATAATTGTGGAACTTCTTGATGCCGGCAATGATACTTAACGATTTTTTGTCTATCGTGATGTCTACTTCCGCTCAGTAGACGTCATGGTATGGTAATAAAAGCAAACTGTAACTTCTTCCCCATGGTTGTTCGGTTTAATCAGGACTGCATCAATCCTATATTGGGATGCATCACATGTTAAAATAAGTTGCTTATTTGGGTCATAGTGTGCCAGCAAGGAGTTAGATGTTAGAAGGGGTTTGTAGCTGCGAAAGCTTAATCATGAACCTGGGTCCATTTCCACTGTGTGGATTCCTGCAATAGCTGATGCAGTGGCTCAGCTACACTGGTTTTATTTTACTGGATTGAGTTATAAAAATTAAGAAGACCAAGATAAGCCTGTAACTCCTCTTTTTTTGATGGTGTTGGTGCCTCGTGAATGGATTGNTATAAAAATTAAGAAGACCAAGATAAGCCTGTAACTCCTCTTTTTTTGATGGTGTTGGTGCCTCGTGAATGGATTGTACCTTGTCAGGTGTGGGCCGGAGGCCATGGTGGTTCACCACATACCCCAAGAGTGTCTTCTGGGGCACCCAAAACACATTATCTGCCTTGACATGAATACCTGCATCCCTGAAACATTGCAGCACATGTTGCATACTTGTAAGCAAATCCTCTATGGATGTACCCTTCATTAGCACATTATCAAAATATGGCATTACATTATCAAGACCAGCCAGTACATCTTTCATGAACCTTTGAAATTTTCCCAGTTCTATGCACACCCCAAACTGTAGATGATTCACTTTGAAAGCCCCTTTGTGTATGATTATAGTTTGAGCCACCACAGCTTCCTCATCAACTTGCAGCTGTTGAAATGCTTGCGCCAAGTCAGTCTTTGCNTGATTATAGTTTGAGCCACCACAGCTTCCTCATCAACTTGCAGCTGTTGAAATGCTTGCGCCAAGTCAGTCTTTGCGAACACTTTGCCTCCACAAATTTTAGCTAGCAGTTTTTTAATGGGCGGAACCAGATACAGGTTCTCCTTCAACGCTGTATTCAACCTGCTTTTACAATCAGCACAAATCCTTATATCCCCATTTGGCTTGAGCAAGGGAACAATAGTTGTGGCCCAGTCAGAATACATAACCGGTGTGTATACACTCTGAGCTACTAATCTTTCCAGCTCCTTTTAAATCACAGTAGGGTCTAGCTGAAATTTGATAGGTTGCCCTTTAAATTCACTGAGTTCCTCACTAAACACTTCTGGAAATTCTGAAACGAACTGTGCCAATGCACCACTCATCTTCATCACACCCTTCACTTTTATTCCTAGAGCACCCATCCAGTTCCTACCCAAGAGAGAATGATGGTGACACTTGGAGACGATCAACGGAAGCATACTCTCCCGTGTGCCATAAGTCACATTGACCTTACATGCACCCAGTGTCTTTACAGAAATTTTGCTATAGCCCTGTAGCACAGAAGTGTTCTTAGTTCAGGTGTAACATGTTGGGTAAATTGTCTTGAAAGTAATTTTATCAATTAAAGACACTCCTGTAACTGTGTCTAGTTCCATCTCAAAAAAGTTGAGGCAGTTTCTGACAATAACCTATGCTGCACAGTTTCGACTTTCATACCACATACAAATTGATCCAGAAGTGTTAGATCCAGGTTGCCCCCGAAATCACAATGTTCTGCTAAGCGCCATAACTCCGCAATGTATTCTGCAACACTTTTGTTGTCCTTCTGATCACGAAAATGGAATTTTAACCTTGGTAAATTTCCGATGGCCTATGGACGAAATAATTTTTTAGTAATGTTACGATTTCCGCATACAGTTTCGTGACCAGGGTAACCAGTGAGACTAGTGATCTCACTACTGAATATGTTTTGGGTCTGCACACACTAAGCAGTTCAGCATGCTTTTTCTCTTCACCAGGGACATCATTTGCTTGAAAGTAAAACTCAAAACGCTCTGCATGCGCATCCCAACCTTGTGGATTAGTCATGTCAAATTCTTCAATGTTGCCTAACAAAGATGCCATTATGCTGCTATTGTGATAACTACCATTCACTTCACTCACGTCACAAGTAATCCCATCCTTGTCGCCAGTTATTCCATAGTTACATTTTAACAGTTGTTACATATACAGTAGAACCCTGCTAATCCATCCCCCGCTAGTCCGGCTCTCCGGTTAATCCGGCTAGTCAGGAGTGCCATCTGATTGATGACAGGTACGAAGAGGTGGTGGCCGGCCCATGCGCCTGCGCCCTACCCAATTTTCAGTCACTTGCGTAAACAAAAGCTCAGTAGACCTTTGAGTTTTCATGAGTACATTTTCAAGCTCTTTTATTGTAACGTTTTAGTGTGTCCGGCTAACTGCGAGCTTTTATAAATGTTCATTATGGCAACACAGAAGGGTAAACATAGCACACTGTCTTTGGAGGAGAAATTAGAATTGCTTGCAAGATTAGACAAAGGAGAATCTCTACAGAAAGTTGCAAGTGAAGTGGAAGTGGGTGTGTCTACAGTAAAAGACTGGAGAAAAAATAAAAAAGATCTACAAAACCAGGCACTGTTGATTATGAATGAAAAAAGTCTGAAAGTTCGGAAAACTTAAAAAAAAACTGAAATCTGAACTTTTAGATAATGCTTTGTGGTTATGGTTTGAGCAAGAAAGAAGAAAAGAAACAACCATTATATGGCCCAATTTTAAAAGAAAAGGCCGTAACCTTAAATAAAAAATTGGGAGAAGACTACAAGTTTACAGCTAGTGAAGGCTGGCTAGACCGCTCGAAGAAACGCCATGGCATCAGAAATGTAATCATTTCAGGCGAGAAACTGTCTGCTGTTGAGACAGCTTCAACTGGATTCGTTTCTAAGTTTGAGTCTTTGGTCCAGGAAAATAATTTAGCTCCTGATCAAGTGTATAACATTGATGAGACAGGGTAAAATTTATAAGATGCTACCAACAAGAATGCTGGCTGACCAGGGAGAAGCTGTAAAAGGCATGAAACTTGCTAAGGACAGGCTGACTATTGCTGCATGTAGCAATGCTAGCAGATGTCATAAATTACTCCTTTTTATAATAGGGAAATCTAAAAAACCAAGGGCTATTGAAAATATTAAAATGTCCTCACTACTGGCTTACTATCAAAATCAAAAATCCGCTTGGATGGACTGCTTCCTTTTCAAAACTTGGTTTTTTGAACAGTTTGTTCCTCAAGTCGAAAAAAATTTAAAAGCTAAAAATCTTCCTCCATGTGCTATATTGTTGCTGAATAATGCACCGTCTCATCCGTCTGAAAATGAACTGGTGAAGGGAGAAATTAAAGCTGTATTTCTTCCTGCTAACATTACTTCTCTGATCCAACCTATGGATCAAGGTGTGTTCGAGTGGCTAAAGAGACAATATCGTCAAAAATATATTGGATTAATATTAGAGAAGACCGAAGAAGGCAGCAATCTCTTTGAAGCTATGAAAACAATAAATATTAAAGATGTCATTTATACGATTGCTGATGCTTGGGCAGAATTAGAAAGTTCAACGCTCAAAAAATCTTGGCGGAAACTTTGGCCGACAATGGAGATAGAGGATCATCAAAACGACGACGATGACACTCCAGCAATTGTGGAATAAATTCAAATATTACACCCAGAAATTCAATCCACTGATGTATGTGCGTGGATAAACAATGTAGACTCAGATTGTACTGAAGAGGACTTGGATGACAACCAAATCATCTCTGCCATAACACAAACTACAGACGACAGCGAGAAGGACGAAGATGACGATGATAGTGAAGCTCTGCCTGGCCGTGTATCACATGCAGATGCAAAGAAGGCTTTCCTCACGGCACTTCAGTACATTGAGCAGAACGCATCTTCCACACCAATGGATATATTGTGGGTGAGGAAATGGAGAGAAATCGCGGCAAAATCTAGATTGTCATCATCTAAACAGACTAGCATTACTGATTTCTTTCATAGTTAGTGAATTGTTTTAATTTCGTACTCATGTATGTACATAATTTTTAAGACCTCTAAATACGTATTATTATTTCTGTTGCCATAATAATTTTTTTTATTTTTGAGAATTTTAATTAAAACTAATGTGTAAATAAATATTTTATTTTATNTCTGTTGCCATAATAATTTTTTTTATTTTTGAGAATTTTAATTAAAACTAATGTGTAAATAAATATTTTATTTTATATAGTACATATGTATATTCATAATTTAATTTATGTAAAATAAATTATTTTGCTCCTATAATCCGACTTTTTTGTGCTCCCCCGATAATCTGTCCTTTTCAGTGATCCGGCCATGCCGCCGGTCCCGTAAAGGGCGGATTAGCGAGGTTCTACTGTAATTACATTTTAACGAATTGCTGCTTCGTCTACTGCACTGAGATGTCATAACACACAGTCTGACATCCTACTGTCCTTTAGGCGTCAATTCAATGCTGTGTATAACCCAACTGTCATAGCGGCCAACCTCCAACATTCTCCACCAAGACACAATACCCTAAGACATAACAGGTGACTAGTCTTTTTGTGGTATCATCACACTTTTAAATACAAATTTGATAAATCATCCTATGTAAGACATGTTAAATTGTTTTATAAATATGTTATAGGTCACAAGCATTTCATACTTCTTTAAACATTAAAGTATTTAAATTTATGGTTAAATTGAACCTATATTTATTTTTCCTCTAAGAATTATATTTCATTTATAATTAATNAAAGTATTTAAATTTATGGTTAAATTGAACCTATATTTATTTTTCCTCTAAGAATTATATTTCATTTATAATTAATATGAGTAAAAACAATGAGAATATAGTAATGTTAGTAATGCCTAGTAGGAAATAGTTCTTGTGCAATTAAACAAAATGCGCACAAATATGGTGCCTTGTCTTTTGTGTAATTTTCTACACTTAGTTAAGCTTTGTTTGCATGAAGCGGAAGACTAGCCTGAAAGTATAACTTTAGCAGGAGTTAAGAAAAATTGGAATTAACCATGAATATACTATAGTAGTTATTTATTGAGCAAAAAACATACTCAAGGTCTATTTTTTGAATGTACAAAGACTCCGGTTTTCTTTCCNACTCAAGGTCTATTTTTTGAATGTACAAAGACTCCGGTTTTCTTTCCAACAAAAATTAAGTAAATTCAATAGACTACTTTTGTTATAAACTTGTCTTGCTTTTGTATGGACTGAAATAATTACATCAACATAAAATAAAATATAGTCATTTAGAAAATGACTAAATGTTAAAGCTGCTTGCACAGAACACATACACTAAGTGATCAAAAGTATCCGGACACCCACCTGATGAAGTACATGTTTGGGCCACCCTCCATCAGCAACACTGGCAGTCAATACAATATTGGCCCACCCTTAGCATTTTTTAAGTGGCATATACACTACGTGATCAAAGGTATCCAGAACCCTACCTGAAAATGAAGTACAATTTTAAGCCATCCGCCATCAGAGCACTGGCAGTCAATACGGTGTTGTCCCACCCTTAGCATTGATAACAGCCTGCACTCCCGCAGACATACTTTCAATCAGGTTGCAGAAGGTTTCCTTGGGAATAGCAGCCCATCCGTCGCAGAACGCCAAAATGAAAAGAGGTATCAATATAGGTCTAGCACAAAATCAGCATTCCAAAACATTCCTGAGATGTTCTATCAGATTTAAATCAGGACTCTGCACAGGCCAGTTTATTAGTGAGATGATTTTGTCATCAAAACACTTGTCCACGTGCCCTGCAGTATCGATGGGTGCTTGATGATGTTGAAAGACACAATCGTCATCCCTGAACTGGTCAACAGTAGGCAACATGAAAATTAGTTAAAATGTCAATATAAACTTGTGCTTTGGCAGTGCCACATAAAGCAACAAGGGGGCTAAGCTCCCTCCAGGAAAAAATGATCACACTGTAACCCCAACAACCCTCGAATTTCACACTTTGCACTATATAGGCTGGTAGATGTTTTTTTACCAGGCATTCGCCACACCCACAAGTAGTGAAATAGGGTGGAAACTGTCTTAATTTGAAAAGAATAAAATAAATAGTAAATTTTTACTATTTTTCACGCATTGTTTTATTAAAACTAAAACTATCAAATTTGTGCTAATTTTCCATTCCACCTTGTTAATTTTTTTTTGCAACAAGGAAAGTGATACAAAGTGAAATCCATTTTGCCCCTAAATTATTAAAATTCTCGCCAAAAAAGTGAAGCAAAAATCCCCTTAAAAAAATTGTTAGCTAAAATTACTATTTTTTGCTTAATTTTTTATCAAAAATCACACCTATAATAAATTAAGACCACAATAGAGAACAATACCACAATGGAAGTTTCACAAAGTCAAGCCTGTTTTGCCCCAAAATTATTTAAATCTCCTAAAAAAAAGTGAGCCAGAAATTTCCTCCATTTTTAAATGAAAAATCAATCAATTTTTTGTATTCCGGACCAACAAAACAAAAGAAAAACATTAAAACAATATTGGGAACAAAGTGGCACAATAATATTAGAGCAATAAAACAAAGAAAAAAAATTAAAAATTATTTGGAAAAAAGTGGCACAATAATAGTAGACCAAATATTTTCCCATAGTGGTACAATAGAAAAAAATCAAGAGTGGGATGAAATGGTATAAAAGTGGCACATGAATAATTGAATAAATAATTATTATGGAAATTCAGCAAGTTGGATGCCACTTGCTGGAAAATAAAGATATTTAAAACAAAAATTTATTGGATGACTCACGTTACAGAGTTTACCAAAAATTATATTAAATATAGATATTACTAAAATTTCCATCAAAAAGAAATTTTATTTCATGTCAAAAATTAAATTTATGAATTTTTGCTTTACCATTATATTCCATATACACTGAAGAGCCCAAAAAAAAAAACTGGTATAGGCGTGCCTATGCAAATAACAGAGGTGTGGAACCAATTGGAGTAACGCGATGCAGTCGGCAGCTAGATCGGTTACTGCTGCTACAATGGCAGGTTATCAAGATTTAAGTGAGTTTGAACGTGGTGTTATAGTAGGCGCACGAGAGATGGGACATAGCATCTCCAAGGTAGTGATAACATTTGGATGTTCGCGTACGACCATTTCACGAGTGTACCGTGAATATCGGGAATCCGGTAAAACATCACATCTTCGACATCGCTGCAGCCGGAAAAAGATTGTGAAAGAACAGGACAAACGACGACTGACGAGAATAATTAAACGTGAAAGACGTGCAACCCTTTCCCAAATTGGCGCAGATTGGATTTGTGGACTGCCCTGCAGAATTCATGGTGTAAATTGCCTCCTGCATACCTTCAGACATTAGTCGAGTCCATGCCACGTCATCTTGCGGCACTTCTGCGTGCTCAGGGGGCCCTACACGATATTAGGCAGGTGTACCAGTTTTTATGGCTCTTCAGTGTATAACCCAATTATGAATTCTAATTCATTGAATTAATTTTGTTATATCGTTTTGGTAAAATCACTTTAAACTTATCTAGTTAAACAAAAATTTAAAATAATAAATAGTAGATAAAAAATCAATATTCATAATCAAATAACGACCAGGTTTTAATTGAGACAACTTTTTAAATTTTTTTATTTAATAATGTTAAGTTTATTCAAAATTAGTGCTTGGCTCATTTCATATAAAAAAAATTTACTTAAAAAAATATATTTTTATTTGATTGAATAACCTGCAAATGCACTTAAACATTTGTATAAAATTATCAATACATTTTGCTGATTCATGAACTTTTTCCATTTAGGTACAAATAAAATATACAACTTCAAGTTTATAAATTATATTATATTTTTCTTAGTTGTAAACATATTGATATAATATTTAAGAAATAGATGTTGATAATAATCCAAGAACAATATAAACAATATTTTTCAGAAAATTCTTAAATCATTTAGATTTTTTCTTTAAATTTACTATAGGTAAAATTTCTTTGACTTGATGCTATTCCCCTTATGTGGTATACAGGATGGTTCATAGGGTTGGAGTTAATTCCTCCAGGTGCAGTTTATAAGGTGCCTGATAGGTAGAGGGTAAACAATAAGGTAGTCTTTCGGTGTTTCACTTTACTGGTTGGTTATATTGTCTCGAGTTTAAATATACAGGAACACTTCCGAGGTGTGGTACTCTATTTAATTAACTCGGATTAACTGTGGGCGACGTCTTGTAGGGGAGGGGGCTTCTTTGGGTGACGAGCTCTGCTTGTAGTGCTTGGTATGTTGTCGGCTGGATGAGATCTGACGATGTGGGCGGTGTTGGAAAGGCCCGCATTTGGTGCCATCTCCCCTCGACTGCTGCTCTGGGTTCGCTCCTCGATGCTCTTCTCCCAGTAACCTCTCGCTCTGATGTCCTCTCGCGATTTCCGACTCAACTGACTCTCTCGGCGCAGTGATAAAAACAACCTCTCTTCTCTCATAAATTTGCTTATATTCTCTCTTGGCTCCCTCCCTAAAACTGTACAAACGCCTTCCCTATGTTTAGGGGAAGGGTGTGGAGGAGGGCGCAGAACAAATAATACTTAATACACGTGCCATGGTTCTTGTTGGTGGAGGTGGGGTGATGTGGGCCAGCGGCCCCTGGCGGCGCGTGTCCAGGTGCTTCTGCATTTTATGAGGAGGAGGGGGGAGGCACTTGTGGCACCAACTTTCAAACTTATCAGACCTTCTTCGGGGCGTATCTCACCTTCAGGGTGGGTCGGCAATATTTTCCTGTCGTCCGCCTCCCCTATCTTATTTCCCTTGACGGTTAGTTGCTTAACTCGGTGTAACGTCGGCGTGTCCAAGTTCACGCGGTTTGCTAGGGGTGGGGCCGGGAGGTCCCGCGCTGCAGCTACCCGTGTAATGGCCTGCATGCAATAACTACTTCCGGCTTCTCCGCACGTTTGCCTGCCCAAGGTGCTCGCGTGGGATTAAAATTGCGGGGGTTTCAGCGAGGTTTCTACTTCCAATATGCGTTACACGTCAGACTAATCAATACATTACTTACAGTATGCTCAGGATCATTTTTATTAAATTTAGCTCTAATTATTATATTTGTTTTATCTTTAACCAAAGTTGTTTTTCTATAAGTACAGTCAATTATATATAATGGTTTTCTAGCAAAATAAGAGTAATAATAATAGTCACCATCAGGATTAAATTTGGTTTATAATTAAGTTTATTGTTTGTATAATTTGTAATAGTTTTTGTTTCAGAATTTCTAAAATCATGATATCCTAGATACATTTTATGAAAGAAACCAGCATCGAAATCTAAATTCGAATTTTCTNAAATTAGAAGTAGAGAAATATATAACTAAAAATCAAATTGGAAAAATTAGTAAAAAAATTTCAAGAATGGTAAAGGATTTTTATTATCATTGTCTTTAGCAACAATCTGGCTTAAAAACTGGAGGATTGTTACCAATTGCATTAGCTGTTTTAGGAGCCCTCTGAGCTCTTGCTGGTGGCGCAAGTAATATTTATAATTCGGTTGAACAACCAAGATAAAATGAAGAAGAATTAGAAACAAAAAGACATAACTTAGCCATGAAAAAAAAATTGGTGAACGAATTGTAGCAAAAAGAACAAAAAAAATTGTTTTAATAGTTCTTCAGGAACCCTTTCTTTAAGTAGCGTAAACCAATTGTACATGACCCAATACATGTATATCAATAGTACCAACTAGTTGATGCGTGTCATATTGTAAGTAGAAGCTCCGCTGTCACAACGTACGGCACACCCCACTCCCTCCCACAAGGGCCTCCCAGTAGCTACCTGCCTCGGGATGCGTGCCAGCCATTAACGCCTGCGGCGAAACCAGGCCGACCCAAGGGAAGCAGTTATACGTGTCAAGGTTGTAGCGCGGGGCCCCACCCACCATTCCAAACTTGGACACGCTGAAGAAATGCAGAGATAGGCTAGCAATTTCCACCCACGAGGGAATTAAAACACGTGCTAAAGGTGAGCTACACCAGCAAAAAGACTGACAGAGCATGGCAGTAGTGCCACAAGCCCCCACCCTCCCCTAGCAAAACACAGGAGAACTTAACAAGCGCCGCAAAAATGCTGNGTGGCAGTAGTGCCACAAGCCCCCACCCTCCCCTAGCAAAACACAGGAGAACTTAACAAGCGCCGCAAAAATGCTGATGTAAGCTAAGGGCCGCGGGGGGAACTCCCCTTACCCCTCCACCAACAAGAGTCCTGACACATGGCGGTAATTGGGTCTTTGTTCTTACCCCCCTTCCCCCAACAAGGGACACATGTGTAAGGTTCTAAGGGGGGAGCCAGAGAGTTTTAAAACCAATTTGCGGGACATGGAGGGGGTCAGTTGGATCAGTTCGCGGGAGTAAGTTGGATTGGGACATTACCGGAAGAAGTCTGTCGTGGAAGCATACGTCGAGAAGTGAACCCGGAGCCGCAGTCGTGGAGGGACGTCACCGAAACCAGGACCTTTCAAGGCCGTCCGGAGCACCAGACCTCAACTGCTGCCTACAGACCCAAAACTACAATCAGAGCTAAGTATTAAGTCGCCGCTCGAAGAAACCTCCCAGACGCCTAGCATCCTCCGTCCCCAAGACGTTGGCAACAATTAGCAAGCCCGTTAATTTAGCCCTTGAGGCCCCCAACTCACATGGTACCACATCTCGGTGTTATGTATTCAGTATAATTCCAGACAATATAACCCAGTAAATTGAAACACCGAGTGACTACTTTATGGTTACCCTGTTACCCTCAACATTCAAGGCACCTTATAGTCTGTGCCTGGTAAAAATAACTCAGATCCTATGAACCNGGTTACCCTGTTACCCTCAACATTCAAGGCACCTTATAGTCTGTGCCTGGTAAAAATAACTCAGATCCTATGAACCGCCCTGTATTACACAGGTGGGGAGTAGCGTCATAGTTATGTTTTATTATCTTTGCTTTATAGTTTTGCTATTCAGGGTATGACTCCTAATCATGGTTGTTCTATTTTGGAGGTTTGTTTTTATCGTCATCCTCAAATAATCCAGGTGTTGCTGTAAATGATTTAAGTCAATTAAATGTACAAGATATTATTTGTTGGAAGACTTTTGCACTCCACAAAACTGTTATTAATGAGACTGCTGTTGTTTCTTTGGCTCAAGCTTCTGTTTTATATTCAAGGAAGAAGATTGAGTTGGGTGATGAAATATGGATGTTTAGAAAACTAGTTGGTACTATTGGTGATATTCATGTATTGGGTCATGTACAATTTGTTTATGCTACTTTGTTTGGAATAATGTTCCTGTGGAATAACAACAAAACGTAATTCTGCAACGGCTGGGAATGTGACCAAACGGCTGAACGGATTTTGATGAAACTTGGTAAGTAGGTACTTTTAGGTCCTGGAATAGGACGTAGGATACTTTTTATTCTGGTAAATGGTATGGGTCTTGTGGAAAAACAACAAAACGTAATTCTGCAATGGCTGGGATCGTGACTGAACTCAGCTCCATAACGGCTGAACGGATTTAAATTAAATTTAGTATTTAGGTACTTTAGGTCCTGGAATAGAACATAGTATACTTTTTATCCCGGTAAAATGTATGGGTTCTGTGGAATAACAACAAAACATAATTATGCAACGGCTGGGAACGTGACCGAAATGTTTTTTTCCTCTTTTGTTAGAGTTTATTAGGCCGTCCATGGACCTCTGAAATGGCTTAATGACAGCTATCAACCGATAACAACCGGGACCGAATATTTAATGTGCCCTCCCGAAGCCCGGAAGCGCTCAGATGTTATGCCACTAAACTGTCACCCATCCAAATGTGTGCTGCTGGGAACGTTGCTTCACATTGGTGATCGATTAAGTTCCCTCAGCCAAGCGCAAAAAGTAATACCTAGGTACACTTATTTCTAAAGCTACAACTTGATGAAACTCACGTTTTGATTTTCATACATCGACGCTGGAAAGCGGAAATGTTGTAACTACGCGATAGTTTCATAGATACACTCCGAAAACAATACCCTACTTCTTGGCTATCAGGTAAAAAATATTTCCTTCCTTTCGGGTTGCAGTAATCAGTTAAAAACCTAGGCCAACATAGTATAATTTTATAATTCTGTTTTCACATAAATGAATTGTCTTTTCCCAATTTATTTATTTAGTGTATCACTGTAAAACTCAATTGTACCCAAGCGAAGCCAGGCCGGTTCGCTAGTTTCCTATAAAAATTGTGATGAAATAGCTTTTAAATTAGTTTATGGAATTCAAATTGCTAAAGGTTTTGAAATTAATGTTAGTATGTTAATAGTTTTTAAAGAGATATAAAAAATTTATTTTACATAAATGGATAACACTTAGTGTTTAAAAAAGTAAATAGAAATAATAATATAAAAATAGAGAATACATCTAATAAAAAAATATTACAAAAAAGTATATGTTCTATATATGGATAAAAAAAAATCATTGTTAAAATCTGGAAAAAAAAATTTGAGCTTTTGCAAAGGCATAATTAATGAATTATATAATCCTATAAGAATAAATTTTCCTAGAAAAGAGTTATTTCATATGGAATTGATGATCAATGGCAAACCAATTTAATTGAAATGAGATCTGGATATTTAAGTAGAATAACTAAGATAAAAAGGTAATAAATATACATTAACAACCATGTGATGTTTTTTCTAAATATGTATTTGCTATTCCAGTTAAACTTAAATCTGGTGATAGTACTTTGAATGCTTTTGAACCAATTTTCAAAACAAGAGAATTAAATAATTTACAAACATATAATGGTTCTGAATTTTATTATTCAAAATTTGTAGAATTAATAATAAAATAAGGTATAAATCACTTTTCAAATTTTTCAGAATTTAAAGCTAGTGTCATTGATGGATTTAATAGAACATTAAAAAATAAACTATGGAAAAAATTTGCTTTGGATTGTGACTAGAAATGGGTTTCAATTTTATGTGACTTGACCAAAGGATACAATAATACAAAACATAGAAGTATTAAAATGAAAACAATAGATTTTAATAAAGCTAATTAAAAAAAAATACAGGTATGACTTATACCTCCTGAAAATCCGAACGGGAAATATATCCCGCCTGAAAATAATGCGTAAACATTAAAAAAAATTCAGTGTCTGGGAATCCAGGCTCTAAAAATTTAGCTCCGGGTAAGCTGAGAGGTGAAAAAAATTTTAAAAATACTTAAAAATCCAGGGGTGGAGAAGCCCACCCCTGAACCCAAATATAAAGTTGGTGATATAGTTAGAACTAGTAAAATGAAAAAAAAATATTTGAAAAGGGTTATATATAAAACTGGTCAACAGAATTATTTAAAATAGATAAAGTTTTTAAATTATGATGTACAAACTTATTTTTCAAAGATATGAATGATAAAGAAATATTTGATAATTTTTATGAATATGAAGTTTTGATAACTAATTATCCTGATCAATACATCGTTGAAGGGTTTTTAAAAATAAAAGGTTGCAAAATATGGGTGAAATAGCTAGGCTTTGGTAATTCACATAGCTGGATAAATAAAAAAAATGATATTGCTTTATAGAATGAAATTCTTAACCCTATATTGAATACGGGGTTAAATTATTTATAATTTGTACACAATTTATAGTGAATGGCTGGCTCTCCACTGAATCTTCAATATTATTTTCTTCATTTTTTCAGAACTCGGGAAGCCAGGTGCTGAAATATTTTTTAATTTTCCAGGGCCTCCAGTCGTAGGTCTTGAAATTTCATAATTAATAAAGCATAAAATGTCATTCCTCATGAACATCATTAATTCTATCTAATAAATTATTCTCTATTTAAATATATTATACATAAATGGAAACTATAAATTTTAATAAAGCAGCTCTCTTATTTTATTTAACACTTTTCCTTCCAGATGATTATAATGTTAGAAAATTTGTAGATATTTTACTTGGTGATTTGGTAGAATTTGTATTTAATATTGAATATGAAGAAAAGATAGATAATGTGTATGTATATATATATATACACACACACACACATTTATGGAGCAATGTAGATTTAAAGATGATTGATATATAAAATTTACTATTTTGATTTATTACATTTGTAGTTAACATTTGGATGTATTTGTTTAATGATTGTGTATTGGTTGATACAGGTCTTTTCTTATTTATTTTATAACCATTTTATTTAATTTTTTTTCAATTGTTACCCTTTGTACATTATCTTTCTCTTTCAGATTAATATATATATTTCAATATTTTTTAAATTATTCTGGTGATAAATTATTTACTATATTATTATTAGTTTTTTTTTTTATAATTTTTTATTGGAAAGTGATTGGCTTAGGAATTATAGATTCTTTAATTAAAATATTTGAATGAATTTGTCTCTTTTATCATTAATTAGATCCACAACAGTATTATTTTGTTCACAAATCATTTTAATACATTTATCTTAATCTAAAAAATAATTTCGTAGTTGTTTTGTATAAATAGCTTTGAATGGTTTTAAATAAAGTGAAATAAGTTTTTCTATAATACTATAATTGTGGCATTTATATATAACAAGCATATTACATTGTATCCTTTCTGGTCGCCTGTATAATATGTAGAAATTCTATTACTAATAACATATTTTTGAGTACCAACAACTTAAAAATAATTTTGTTTGGCATTTTTTTTAGTTGTGGAAAATTCAATAATATAATTTTTTTTCATGTTTGCATATTTTTTAATGATAAGATTTCAATACCTTTTTCTTGTTGTAATTCATCATCTTTTATTTTAATTTATTTTCAAATTCTACAATTAAATGTTTTTTTCTTTTGCTTTTATTTTTAATTTATTTTCAAAATATATATCTAATTGTTATTTTTTTTTGTGATTGAATTTCTTTTTGTTTATTATCACACAGTCAAATCACATTATTATGATCACCTGCTAGTATCCAGAGTAATCGCCCTTTGCAGCACAGACAGCAGCTAAACAAGCTGGCAGTAACTCATTCAGGTGCTGATAGGTCTCCATGGGTATGTAGAGCTATGCTATCTGCAGTGCGTCCCACAACTGTTAAAGGGTGCGTGATGGGGGAGACAGATGACGAACACAACAATGAAGGTGGTCTAAAAGATGTTCAGTTGAATTGAGATTGCGGCTGTTTGGGGGCCAGGGAAGAACTTTGAAGTCTTGATCGTGCTCTTCCAGCCACGTGTAAATACTTTTAGCCATGTGGCAAGGTGCATTATCATGCTGGAAGATCCCATCTTACCGAGGAAAGACAATCATCATGTGTGGGTGGACTTGATCGCAGAGGATGGATTCATATCAAAATCTATTAAGAGTGCCTTCCACACTGATGATGGGACCTAGAGAATACCACGAGAACATCCCCCAGACCATAACACTGCCCCCACCGCCTTGTGTTCTTCCAGCAATGGATGCAGGGTGTTGGTTCTTCGACATTTCTTGCCGGACATGCTGACGTCCATCCTTTCTATGCAGCTGAAAACGTGACTCGTCTGAGAAGGCTACCCATCGCCAATCAGCAATGGTCCAGTCGCCTTACTGTCGAGCAAATTCCAGTCATTTTTGTTGATGCACCTGTATTAAAATGGGTGCAGTCACCTTCCGTCTACTCCAGAACCCCATTTGTAGAAGTGTTCACTGAACTGTTACGGTAGAAACGTGTCTGGATGCCCCCTGGTTCATTTGGACGGTGAGCTGTTACACTGTAGCCTGTCAGTTGGCCTTCACGCACCATCTTAGTTGACGTTGAACTTAGACATCAATGGTTTGTGCAGCTCTGCATTTTCCATTGGTGTCATTCGTCTTCTCACCATACCCCTTTACCACAGAGGCACATGAACAGTTCACAAATGCTGTTTCCGAAATTTCCCCCCCCCCCTCCACCCTTGGCTCGAAAGCCGATGATCATCCCTTTTTTGCAACTCTGTTAAATTGCTTACCTTACCCATGACAGCAGGAAGCGCAATGTGTACAGCCAGCCTGTCAGTCACATTATATACCTGCTTGACCAACGCACGTCACTGGCCATATGTCATGGGCTATGCACTGCAGATGGCACTTTTAGTAAGTGGTCATAATGTGATTCGACTATGTATATTCCCTTATATAATGTGAATCATCCATAAATATCTCTTCTAACATAATTTAATACTTCTTTATTTCATCTGCTACCTTAGTACAAAGTGACATAACTCATTTTTTTAAATTTCATATAGGTAACAAAATTCAAGGTTTTTTAGATGCATTATTTGGTATAGGGGAAGGTGTCATAACTTGGGACAGTCTGCATTGTGCGGCCGCCTGTTGAATATACAGCAATCTAACATATTGTAGTTACTCATTTCGCCACCAGGAACTGCCTAACAAAGATTGATGTGTCTTACGCATTTATTATTGCTGCTGCAGAACGAAGTATAAAATACCACATGGTAAGTAAATAATATGGATTCTTCTTCTTGATTTTTGTGTTTTTTTCAAATTGTGTTTATGTAATTGGTTAGGAGTGGTGAAGTTAATTTAATACCTGCTCTATTCAATGGCTTTTAAGTTTCAACATATGTATAACTTCAATATTTGGTCTATGCCATTTCATTTGTTAAAGCAATGTGTTGTACCTCAGGGCAAAACAAATATTGTATCTTGGGATGCCCCAAGGTACAGCAGAAATGGTACATAATTGAATGGAAAATTTTCCAAGAAATAAAAAAAATTTTCTATTACTAGTGCAATGTATAAACTAGTAGACCTACATTTTTCCATCATGTATATCATGAAGGGGAACAAACAAACAAGTAATTTTTAACTTTAAATAATGAAAGTGGTAATTATTAAGTTTAGGAGTTTTTCTGTAAAGAACCAAAAAATTCACGGAAAATTGTATATTTCCACTCTACTAATGTTGCAGAACACGAATATACGAGGGGCATTAACTTACGACTAATATCTTAATATGTGCCCACCTAACCTAACAGAACCTAACCCCACAATGGGTGGATCACTATTTTACATTTTTAAACTAACCTAGGATTGTAGGGTTTTAAACTAACCTAGGAGTTTAGGGTTTTACACTAACCTAGGAGTTTAGGGTTTTAAACTAACCTAGGATTGTAGGGTTTTTAACTAACCTAGGATTGTAGGGTTTTACTAACCTAGGATTTTTGTGTAAAGTAGAAATATATAATAATTTTGATTTTTTTTTGTGTTTTTCAGAAAAGCCCCTAATTGTAATCATTACCTCCTAGGTTAGTTTTTATCATTATACATTACAGATAGAGAAATTGTTTATGTGGCCAAACTACAGAACACAGCACCCAGAAAGAGTTTATGCATGCTAAGCCTAGTGAGATATTAGATTTTGCTTCAAAGTTAACTGATATTGCTTCAATTTCAACTGATTGGCAGACCCCTTGCATATCCAAAACACCCACCAGTAATGTAATGCCTCAAATGTTAAGACCATTTCCTAAAGTGGCAGCAAGGAAACATTCAGCAATAGGAAGACAACCAGGAAGTAGCAGTTAACACACACACCTGAAAAAAGGGAAGTTGAAGAAATAAAGAAAAGAAAAAGCAGGCCTTATTCGGTTTGCAGTTGACTTGTGCATATTATGTTGATTGATTTGACTCTACAGTTGCTACTTAAACATAAGCCTATTAAATTTTTTTCATATCTTAGTATTAGAACTTTATTAATAATTTGATTTTTTGATTAGATACAATTTTTTTACTAACAATTATTTAAGAAATGCCTTATAATAGCCTACTTTCAGACACATCACATACAGTTTGAAATTTAAAACAATGTTCTACATTTTCATAAACAAGTATTTTGTTGTAAATTGTAGTAATTTTTTTCTACAACTCAAACAGTCCCAAGGTTCATCATATGGCCCAAGGTACAACAACATATACCTTGGGACACTTGCAAAAGGTTAACGAAAAAATTGATTTAAACAGTCATATGCAAGATGAAATAAAAAAAATTGTAAATATCTTCTAAATGCATGTACTTGAAAAATCCCTAAAACAAGCTTCCACACCATTATAGTCTTCATTAAAAATATTTGTTTCAAACTGTCCCATGGTACACCACCTTTATTGTTTTATTTTCATTTTGAATGTATTCATATTCCAAAGCTAGAGGATTATTGTGTTTTATTTCAATATTTATTGTAAATGATAACTTTTAAAATAATGTACCAAATTATTTCTATGTTTTCTTATTGTTTCAGCACATTGGTGCATATTCATTGGAATTCCATAATGAATAAAACATAAAATGTCATTAGTAATTAAAACATTTTTTATTGTATAAAGGAATCCAAATATCTTGCAACCAATTTCCTAAATTTATTTTGTAATCATTCTTGTTTATAAATTCAAAGTTATTTAATTGTTTTGCAGCAATATTGATATCACCACATTTGTTTTTCGTATCCAGAATCGACTCCATTTATTATACCCAACATTTTTATTCATAAATTAAAAAACAATTTGTTTATAAAAATTTTCTAAATCATTAACTACATCTTTCATTCTATTAGCAATTTCATTATAAGTATTACATTTTACACAAAATAAAGATGAACTGTTTTTTCCAGCTCTAATTAATTGATTAGTAAATTAGTTATATAGTTATATTAAAAAAAATTCATTCTTAAAATAATATAATAAATGATTTGTATATCTAAAATCAGATATCCAAAATTGTCTGGCAATTGTAGAAAATCATAATTTATTAATTCTGGTTGTTTTCTTTGAAAACTGCATTAATCTAAATTAACATAATATATTTTATCAAAAAAAGATAAAAGTTTTACCTACCATTATAAGTATTAAAAACAGCATTTATTATGCTGTTATCATTTATTCCAATAAATGATAATGTCATTGGATAATCTTGAATAAGATTAAAACTTTTATAACTAACCATCTATATTTTAAAATCTATTATCATAATTTCTCCTGACTGTCATTGGTCACTCATGCAACTTACAGCATAACTTTAAAACAAATATGTAGGCTTATTCTTAAGGGTTGATTTAAAAAAGGCACAAATTTTTATTTGTGACTCGCCTGCCTCTGCCAGTGTGTGTGATAAGTCTGACATATGTTCATATTTATCTCCTCAGTACCAATGGTATACACAAGTTATTTTTCAAAAGGGGTGATCAAAAGTTCCGGGGAATTTTTTTTGGGGTGAGGTGATTGCTATCAAAATTTAGACACTTGCTAATGGCCACCTATAAAGTGAGAGTATGGACGTTTCAGCCCCCCCCCCCATGGATTTTTTTTTTAATTTTTAAGGTTAAAATTTATTAGTAGTTAGCTTACTTCATGATAAAATAATGAGTGTTTGTCTGACACTAATTAGTTTTGAGCCAAAATGTGTAAAGTATAAATAAGTTAATAAATATATTTGGTAAACTTAAAAATTTAATTTAGCTGGCACATTTAAATTATTTCAATTAAAATTACATTTTTACAGAATTTCCTTATGTAAGGCTAACAAGGACCAGATGTTATTTTCCAATCTGACAGTTATCATGCTGCCATAAATATCCAAAATTTTGGATTCTCATGGGTGGCTCTTGCATATGTCACTGATCAGTACTTTATCTTCATGCATGCTGTAACAAAACTGCTAATAAAATGTAAGTTATGAGTAAGGACCAACAGGACATAAATAATTGATGCAGGTAACAATGGTGTGGGGACCAATGATGCAATATTTTTAACAGCGTTGAGGTTGACTTGACACAGACAATCTGCAGGGGCCAAAAAACTGAGGGCTCACTTATTATGTAGCTGCTAATGACAGTGCAGCTCAGAGCTAATGTACCTTGTTTTTATTTTTTTGCAGGTAATGGAGGAAATTGAAGGAGCAGATTCATCAAATATGAGTGCTGAAGATGTGACAGGAGGGGTTTGGTTGAGAGTGAGGCAAGTGTAAAACCATCTTCATCAAGGTCAACACGCCATTAATCTACTTCAGGTAGCAACTGGGTACAATCATTGATGTTAGCAAATTTTGCGGATAAAATGACAAAAGAAGAACAGGAGAAAGCAGAAGAGAGCCTTGTATGGGCTATATTTGCAAGAAGTTCTTCTCCTCCCATGACTGAAAAACAGTATTGGAAGGATTGTTACAAACATATTCGCCCATCATTCAAATTACCATCACGTTATTGCTTGTCACATTCCCTTTTAGATCAAGGGCATGCTAGAGTTAAAAAAAATTAGCCAAGCAGAATCATTGACACTGATCTCAGATGGATTGATGTACATGGAAATCCTTTGATAAATATCATGTTTGAAACACCTGAACCAGTATTCCTGAAAGCAGTTGTTACCAAATCTAACAGTCATACAGGAGAGTACAGAGAAAATTTATTGAGTATAGAAATTTATAGAGTAGGTCTGTCTGAAGTACAGGCTCTTGTAACAGACAGTGCAAGCAACAGGAAAGCTGCTTGGCAGATTGTAAAAGGAAAGTATCGTCACTTAATTATATTTGGCAGTATTGCACATTAGCTAAATCTTCTGGCAAAAAACATTGTAAGTTTAAAGTAAATACAATTAAAACATTATTATCAAACTGCAAGGCAATAGTAAAAGTATTCAACGATCATGTTGCTAATCTGACACTTGAGAGAATACAGAAAGAAAAGCAAGGAAAGGAGAGTTCATTTTTTTTTTGCCAGGGGAAATCAGATGGTGGGTGTTCAGCTACTAAGTGTTTTGATAGTTTGCTGTAAACAAAACNTTTTTTTTTTGCCAGGGGAAATCAGATGGTGGGTGTTCAGCTACTAAGTGTTTTGATAGTTTGCTGTAAACAAAACACAGCCTTTAATGTGCATATATAGATGACACAGTAACAGTATTCCCATATTATTCCTGCAATAATTTGTAAGCAGACTTGACACTGATATGTACTGGATGTACTACCAATTTCAGTAGCTAAAAAAAAAAAAATGGAAGGAAATTGTATTCTCTTTCAAATGTTCCTAAGATATTAAAGAAACTTAATGTAAATGTCCTGGAGCGTGTATCTTCTTCACCTCTCACCAAAAAANAAATGTTCCTAAGATATTAAAGAAACTTAATGTAAATGTCCTGGAGCGTGTATCTTCTTCACCTCTCACCAAAAAAGACCACGTAAAAACAATTTTTATCCATATATTTGAGAGTTTTGATCTTCTCCAGTTCACCTAGCAAGAAATATTTTAGATCCTTAACATTGTGGACAACATTTGTCAGAAGATGAATTCAATAATACAATCATGGAAGTTGCATAACACATCAAAAACATGGATGAAGCACCTGTGATGGCGGACGTGGCAGAGTACCATGTCAAACACTCATTGTGGAACCGAGACATCATTTGGCGGGCAGCAGAGAATCCCTCTCCACTTACATGGTAGAAGGGATATTGCACCACTCAACAGGTAACCTAAGTTGCTACAAGGATCCTTGGTATTCTACCAACTTATGTGAACACAACTGGAAGACTTTCAGCACAATAGAAACAAATAAAGAGAAATAGCTTAACAAGAGAATCAATCAAATCCAAGCTAATTAGAATCTTCTGGTGGGAGCAG
>NQII01014233.1:0-17190 GCA_002778355.1 Clitarchus hookeri | reverse complement strand
TACTGAATGAATAGAATAAGTCATAGTCAATAATTTCCACTAAAGCTAGAATTTCTTGGTGATGATCCATGTCTTCCTGAAGGTAGATGGTAAGTTTATCTCGACGAGTCACAACAAGCAGCGGGCATGTTGTGAAATAAAAAATCTGCTGGTATCCACCGTAACTGCTTTTACGACCCAATAAAACTTGTGACACATTCCAATGTTATTGGTTTGATACAATAGGGATGCAGAGCGTCTATATTCATATATATCGGAATGACCTACTTCTCACAGAAGATACGATTTTTAGCGAAATAAACCCGACTATGAGCATTTGCCTTAGATTTTCAAGACTGGTCCCTGAGCTACACCACATTAAAAATAAAACGTTTAATTATTCTTACGAGTGAGGTTTGGTTGTGAAATTGTGAATTTGCGGAGTAGTTCCTTTGTTCCAGATTACGGCACTTAATAGTGAATCTCTTGAATTATGTCTTGCTCATCTCTTTGGTTGAAACAAACCCCGAAACGCTGCCGTATAAAATTTGGCAGAACAGAACGAAGATAACATATGAAGATATTCGTTTTTGGACGTACATTATAAGCTCCTGGGAAAGTTCAAGCCGACATCTAGAAAATTTCTTTCCCTTCAGACTCTACCAACAGGACAATAACATTCTTCATAACATCAAAAGCCGTATATCACGATGGTGTTTTTGTTGCCGATAATTGGCTCTCGCATGTCAGAATGTATCCCATTTCAGACTGCTTGCTCCTTGTCCTGGAAACCCTTAGGCGGTAATTGGTTCGTTCCGCTTGTCTCAGGCCAATTCCCCCGGAGGCAATTATTGTAATGGTTTGGTCTTTGTTGTTTACGCGTGCAAATAGTGTATTTATACTATATCTTACTCCCTTCCAAAAAAAAAGGCAACAGATTTATGAAAGCTCTATAAAAATTATAAAACTATGCTTCCAATTTACCGAAAGCTCGGTGCCTAACATCTACAACACATTTGTGTTGACTTGAGACATTTTTGAGGTGGGGTGACACAAAACACTGCATTAAGTAACGAGTCAGAAGATTTTAAAACAGCCTACAAATAATATCGCGAAGTGAATGCTTACTAATTAGGTCATATTTAATACAAAGAAGCAGTTGTCACAATATTAATATTCAAGAATAACAACCACTAAATTTGGTCCGTGGGTAGTGTCAGTGAATATCGCCATGACGTAATGGTTATGAAAAAATTTTAACATTTTTTATCCACTATGGTATTAGTTAAAAAAGTTTGTTTTATCTGTAACTCTTCTATAATTAAAAAAAAGTGACTATACTGATATACATTGCATGTAGTATGATGTGAGAAACGTAAGTTCTTTGGGATAAGTTTTTCAAGTTTGAATTTGAATAATGATTTTAGTATAATATCATAACCATTAGTCCTCATACTACGAAGAGAGGTAATAAGATTTCTATATTACTATGATAGCAATTTCTCTACACAATTGTGATATCATAGCAGTACTACAAATTTCTCTTTTATAAAATAATGTGCAACAGTATACTAATACCAAAGGTAAGGATAGGAAAGAAACTTAGTGGCGCGCAATATCATTACTATAAATTTTTGTAAATTCTGTTTAAATTAATAAATCGTTATTAATCGCTGAGATACATTTTCTAATACCAACACACTTGATACAGCGGTTTTTTTCATACGACAGTTTTGGCTATTACTAAAAACAATTCCGAAAGAAAATTAAATGTAATCTATTTGTCGACGCTGTTGGTATATCTTTCGAAATAATGACATTGGCTATTGAAGATAAATGCTGCTATATCTGGACTAGGGGTGAAAACGGCACAGTGTTTCCTTGTGGAATAGCGAAATATGTCATATATCGCTTCCTAGAGTAATTTGTTGTTTGGTAAAACGTGTGTTAGATTAGCAGCCCGAAAGCATGACCATCTAGTTGGCAGGCTGATAATATGGCGAACAGTCAAAGACCAGGGAAATTTGCAAGTTGTGTATATGGTTTCACGGTCTTTTGTACACTCTTGCATTTATCAAATCTACATTGGCTATTTGCCGTCTCAGAGGGAGACGATGACTGGACACGAATTTTCTTGCATATTTGTTGTTGTCTTAAAGTTCTCCAGGAGGTGCAAAATAATGCGTCAAATAATTGTAAAAATAACATGTAAGTAAAGTTCTATTAATTCCACCTGGTCTCCAGATGAACGTGCGAATTTTTCAGTTCTCTTCGAGTACTTTATATTTGTTAATTGATTGGATTTGGCAAGAACACGACGATACAACTCATCTCGGAGATGTTTTATTGGATTCAAATCGGGAGTTTGAGCGTGCCTCTTAATAACGCTGGTTTTCAAAAAAATAATTATTATATATTTGTGGGAAATACCGTTGAACGTCCAGACGTTACTTGCAAGTACTGTTTACGAACAAGAAAAAAAACTTAGACAGCATATTTTTGCAGAACCAGATGTAAAAACCCCAATTTTGGTGTATTTTTTGGAAATACAAATGAAATAAATTATAACATAAAAAAAAAAATTCAAGAATGACTGAAAGGTATGTCTTCATTCATTTTAAGGATTGTTTAGTAACATTTATTTTCAATGTATTACAGACTACTACAAATAAAATACTTATAAACATTTTCTTAATTAGATCAGTTATTAAAAGTTGTGAAAAAATTCCATAGCGTCAATTTAAAGATTACGTGAAGTAAATCATGGAATCTTATTTCAATGTGAAATATCTAATTTTGTTGTGTTAGTGTTTGTTACTTGTATATCCCCAGAACACGAAAATTATGATTTTGACATATCATTATGCAACAAATTTGGGTGTAAAATTTTCTATGCGAGGAAGTAGTACTTGTAAATCATGCCTATAAGCTGAACAGTATTTAGTTAAAAAATTAAAACAATGAACTTTTTGATGGCCCTTACCTGGGGCTATTTTCCGCGTTTAAGGATCAGAAGAGGGTTAACGACAAGGGCCTTACTACCGTGCGCACCAAGTTCGCCACCGCCTCTACGCGCAGAACTCTGAACCGGCGTGCAGTGTTCTTGTCGTGTTGTGTATTCCTACGAGACTTTAAGCCGTGACTTCTATCATTTCACAGGTTGAAAATTCATAGCAAGGTTCAACGCAGTACGATAACCTTTTATGTATATCTGATTCGAATATTTTGATATAAAGCATTTTGGAAAAGTTTTTTTTTTTTTAGCTATGGTGGAGTATTCCAAAACGGTTTTTATAATGTGCGAGGTGTATTGAAAGTAATCGATAGGCCTCGTCTGAAGTGNATGGTGGAGTATTCCAAAACGGTTTTTATAATGTGCGAGGTGTATTGAAAGTAATCGATAGGCCTCGTCTGAAGTGTGCGATATTTTTGTAGATCGGTACTTTGGTCTCTTTGTTTGTTTTCTAAAACCGTAAAAATCGTATATCAAACACATTGCAAGGCCTTTCCGGCGTCAGGTTAACGGGGCCCTCAAGTACTAGCACCAGGCTATCTACATACTACAACGACGCAACTGCCCTGCAGAAACGCTATTTTTGAAATACAGAGAGAGTTATATNCCCAGGCTATCTACATACTACAACGACGCAACTGCCCTGCAGAAACGCTATTTTTGAAATACAGAGAGAGTTATATTTCCTCAAAGAATTATGTGTGTTTAACTGGCGCCAGATTCAATAAAGCCATACGGTTGGCGCTGGCCAGAGCATCAAATGCTACCATCACATCTACACGCAATGCCCTGAATTGGTGAGCAGTGCTTTTGTCGTGCAATAATATAATATTAAGCGATGAGTTTATTATTTCCATGGTAACAATTTTGCATCAATTTCCAGTGCAGCCATCTTACTTTGGTTTCGCGAATTGTCCGGCTGATATTTTATCGCATACAGTCTGTGTTTGGACGATTTTACTGTTCTAGAGGACTCCGGATATGTATTTCATAAAATACACAACGTNTCGCATACAGTCTGTGTTTGGACGATTTTACTGTTCTAGAGGACTCCGGATATGTATTTCATAAAATACACAACGTCCTGAAAGTACCAGTCTTGTGTCACATCAAGCGTGAGGTTTTTTTTCATACAAAATATATTGTGGACATCCCGAATCGTTTCTTATGATAAGCGTGTCCCAAACACGCTGTCAATATTACACATTACCGGCTGCCATCTTCACTTTACTGGTCTCACGTTTCAACAAAGCATGATGCGAGAATCGCCATGGCAGTTGATATGGTAACCGGCATGGAAGATTCCTCTTACAGGGCATTGGCCTAGTTTCTAGCGCAATATCTNTCATGGCAGTTGATATGGTAACCGGCATGGAAGATTCCTCTTACAGGGCATTGGCCTAGTTTCTAGCGCAATATCTGATGGATGCGCGCGTAAGTGAGCGGATGGTATAGACGGTAAGTATGAACCCCATCGCACGCGTCTACCTGCAGTGAGTAGCAGCTAGTGTATCACACAAGCTACGCATGCGCTAATATACTCCGTTCACGGTTACTTGCAACTATTATGAAGCCCTGCTGAAGTAATACTTATGCAGGATATTCCTCCGACTCACACAAACAAAGCTTAGAAAATTACAGAAGAGGGCCAACGCACCGCATTCGTCCACACTCAGTTTAATAATACTTTGCATAAGAACTATTTCTTACTAGGCATTACCAACACACCTATTTTCTCTCTGTATTTATTCATTTTTGTTATAAATTAAATAGTACCATTTATAGATAAAATACAAGAAAAAGTTAAATTAAACCAAAAATAAGGTACTTTTATGTTAACACAAGTATAAAACGCTTGTGATACATGAAATAAGTAGGTATTTAGGGAAACAAGTACACACGTCCTACACGGAGTGTTTATTCAAAGGTTTGTTTAAAAAAGTGTGAAGAATCCGCGAATAGACTATAGTTCTTGAAGCAGGGCAAATTTTTATTGGAAATGGGGGAAATATTAACAGATTAAGGGACAACGCAAAAATTTTATTTTGAAAATTAATTTTTACTTAAAAATAAACCTCCCACGTTTATAAATTAACCGTTCCGTTAGTGAACAACAGGATTTCACAAAACTACTACAACCCAGAAACGATTACTTTCCGGACTACAAAAAAATTTTTCTTTTTAAATAGTTAAAAGGGCACGCTTGACTTTAAAAACCTCGTAGACAATAAAGGCAATATGATATGGGCGATATAAACTCAGCAGTACATTGGGCGACGATCGGCCAATAATAAACTCTGCACAGTACAGCAAGCGTGTCCGATGTTATGTCCACCAATACGACGGCGGCGAATGGGAGCAAAAAGACCAACATAACCGATATGTATATGCCGCGGCGGATATAGGCTACTCAAGTATAGGCTATTTAAAATGCAGACGCCAAGGTGTTATAGCAGTGCCGCTGTAACTTACGGCTTGGGAGCTGTGCCAATGCCAGGCCGCTTACCTCCAGGAGGAGGAAACTATTGGCCGGCGGTAGGCACAATCTACAGCTCCTTGACGTGCAAGCGGTGTTGCCACGTTTAACGAGATACTTACATAACAAACATACTGTGTGGAGCTATACTTCTCCACTATAGTTTGGACCACTGAGCCCGCATTACAGACCCTCACCTTTTTCTCAGCTCTGCAACTTCAAACTCACTAACGCTGGAATCATTTACGGTTTTATATGAAGTACATATAATTTGTAACACACGAAACACGAACTGTTTTGTTACGTACCACTGATGTATATATTATATATATAAATATATTTAAAACATATGTATGAAATGTATGTAATATACACAAGATGCCTATGAAAAAGTGTTATAATTTATAGAGGTGATACATGAGATAAAATTGAACATATTTTATTACGGTACTTATGTCGGGAAATGCTTATTTATACCGAAAATGGCGATAATAGCGAACAGGGGTGTTGTCAGGTATTAAAGGAGCGTGCGAATCAGCGTTATAAATAAGTATTATTACGCGAAGAGAGAGTACAGCAGCTGCTCCAACTTTTCTCCTCCGCATTCGACGCATGCTCTTCGACGCCGCCCGCCTCATGTTGCAACGCAAAGGGCGGGTTCTTGATGGTCTCGAATGCTGCACGAATCCTGGCCTCAGGTCCTTCTCTGGTATTCACAGGCAGGAATGTCGCACACCAGTGTTTCTACGTCGCCTCGAAGGTAGAAATCCACGGGCGTTAAGCCGGGGGAGCGGGGCAAGGAGACCTCCCAGCCCAGCCCACCTGCAGTACTGTGCGTCGAATGGGGCAGTGCACAAACGCATTCAACCTCCACGTGTAATACCCGGTACGTGCTGTTACACTGCTCGGTTGCCATCGGGTTGCCAACTGTTACCCTGCTCACTATTATCGCCGTTTTGTGGTATAAGGAGGCATTTACGGACATAAGCACCTTAATAAAATATTTTCATCTCGAGTACCACCAATATTAATTAATTACACTTTTTCATTAACACTATGTTTATAAAATACATATTATATATATTATATGTAAATTAAAGTTTAAATACAAAGCACGGATACAACCAATCTATATTCACATCCCTCTACACTAGAATGAGCTCTGGAATACCAAGTATGTGCTATTAATAAATGTTTGATTAAAAAAAATTAAAAGATGTTTCAACTTAAGAAGCGAACTGTATCATTGATATTTACGTCTTACAATACAAGAAGAAATATGATAAGAAGAAGCGATAGTATTTACAGTGAAAATATTTTTTATGCGTTACCGCAGAGAATGCATCGATAGTTTGGTTTGTCCTCTTACATTCAAAATACATGCAATTCTCGGTTTCCGAATTTTCTGAAGCCTCGCAAAAATTTTACTTACAGCATATTCCTCCGCTTCATGCAAATAAAGCTCACCACTTCTAGAAAATTACGCCAAAGTGACAATATACCGTATTCATGTGCACTCAGCAGATCATTTTGCATAAGAGCTACTTCTTACTGGGCATTACCCACACACTTATTCTCATCCTGATCTTATCCATATTAATTTTAAATAAATCATAATTTCTAAATAAAATATAAGTAACATTTCTAACTAATATGAATAAGATAACCAAACACTTCATACATGGGTTATTTTTTTAAAGGCTTGATAAAAAAGTTTGAAGATACCGCGAATCGACTATACTATCGCACACGAGTTATCAAGAGACTGCTTTGCGACCGCAGTACTTTACATTCACCGCCCATATCACCTTCCGCCATTGTGTATTTATTGCCTCAAATAGTTCTTCGTTGACGATACCGCTTCAATCGCTATTGCTGCACTTGGCAATACTCGACTCTTCCACCCCCTCTGTGTCAGCTACCTATGTTGGGTGGAAATGGTGCTTCGCAAGTCGTTCTGTCTCTCTCTTTTACTAGATAGGCGGAGCCAAGTCCGTTGTTAGACCGGCGCGACTATAATTAGTTATGTCGTAATTTACTCTTATCGAAAGGTTAAAACTCGGTATTAAACACACGCGAAACAAACTATATCCAGTTTTGTTTTATATTATGGTGTATAGGCTGTTTTCAGCTGTTTAATCACTTTTAAATAAACATTTAAACATATCACTTCCCTTAACTGCGTATACTTTAATGGGTACACTGACTGGCAAGCGCCTACTAAGGTTGGTAACGACGGAGGGAAAGTAGTCCCATGTCTTAACGTTAAATTAAAAGTTTTATGTAAACATGTGCCAATACTCAAATGAGATTCTTTGCTTTCTGTTTTTTAATGCATATAAGTGTAAGAATAAGTAAATTTGTAAATTGTTTACTTTCCTAATAGTTTCGGAGTTTCACGTGACAGACGCATGAAAAAAGTACTGAGGCCCATGGATTGTTTATTTTATGTATGGTGGAAGAATACACAATGTACATACAAGTAGCTGTTAAGCAGGGCTTTTAAAAGTGCTCAGTTTACCGTGAACAGCCTTCAGAGATATAGCTGCTCAAGCTACAATCTACCATAACCCTCAAAGTAAAATGCTCCGCATGGTGGGATGCCTGTTCGTGTTACAGCGCTGGTGAGAGTAAAAAGAGGTAAGGATAGAGCAGTGGCGGAATGCAAGTGAGGGGGAAAACGGGCGTGACCCCGAGAAAGCCCGCTGACCAACGGCAACGCCCGCCACGTTTCCCCACATGCGAATCCTGGTGAACCCGCCGGGGATCGAACTCGGTTCGCCTTAGTGGGAATCGAGTAGTCTAACCACTACACCACCGCGGCCCTCCGTCATCAAAGGTCCTTACTTTGTATCACTAATCTAAGCTCTTAAGATTAAGAGTAGGTAGAAAACGTATAAATTGTATGCCTACNAGGTCCTTACTTTGTATCACTAATCTAAGCTCTTAAGATTAAGAGTAGGTAGAAAACGTATAAATTGTATGCCTACTTTTCGGTAACTTACCTTACTCTTCAGTGTAGACGTAATATGTAATCTACTAATGTACTGGTTTGTTTGAAAAAACGTTAATAATATAAAATTTAAGTTCAACTGAATATTACATAAATTGTAAGATATTGACTAATTAGTATTTTTTCGTAAGTCACGTCTTTAATGAAGGTTAGAGTAAATAGCCAAGTGCTTTTAAACCATTTTCATCATTTGTCTACTTAATTAGTATAAATTAGATGAAATCAAAAAATTCCACGTGATGAACATTAAAGATGTCCTTACTACGACTTTTTCTGAGCACAAACTAACATAAAAAAAAATTTATCCAAGGGGAAGATAAATAGACTGATCCCAAATACATTTTCATTAAAGTTTCATTAGTTTTAANTAAAAAAAATTTATCCAAGGGGAAGATAAATAGACTGATCCCAAATACATTTTCATTAAAGTTTCATTAGTTTTAATTTACTATTTATATTCAACCACCATCGTGTAATTAGAGAGAAAGAGAGAGGTAAAAATATACTTCTCACATCCTGGCCTTAAAATTAACTTCAAGGCTTTTTACCACGAGATGGGAAATATAAATGTATGCTTTAGCAACGTGTTAAAGTTTATAGCACCCACAACACAGCAGTGAAATAATTCTAGCAAGGCGTTTCTGGAATAAGTCTCTGAATTTCCATCAAATATCTTCGGAATGAACCAATCTTAAAGTGCAAATACAGCTTTCAGTTGCTAATGTCAGAGTACGGAAATTTGTTGAAATTATATAAATACTAACACGTTNAAAGTGCAAATACAGCTTTCAGTTGCTAATGTCAGAGTACGGAAATTTGTTGAAATTATATAAATACTAACACGTTCCATTCAAAAAATATCTACAAAAAATTTTTTTTTTAGTTTTTGACTAACTTTTTTTACGGTGAATTAAAATTTTCATTTTTTAAACTGAGCACCAGTAAGTAATCTGTGCAAACTGAAAAAATACATACATATAAAATCTAACCAATTGCAATCCAAAATTCCAAATAGCATTTCTACTGTTGTATTAATTTAACTAATTTTATTTGGGATTTAACTGTACTGTAAAGTAATGCCAATTGTGGAGGTGGATGGAAAGGATGGAGGGGTGGGTTTTAACTTTTTTTTAAATAAAACAAGTAGAATTTTATGGCGCATGGCACCAGAATTTCATTCTCCCCATCTGGCATCATATTATTATTTATTATTATTAATTATCAGTTTATAAATCACAACCACTTATTAACTCGCTGCGCAAAACATTATTTAAACAGATGAATGCAATTTAAACCAGAGTACAATTAAACGTGAGTACAATTAAACGTGAGTGCTGTTTCCTGAAAGCCCGCATAAAATAATGTAAAACACATCACGTAGCTGATCGTCTACTTTCAGGGGTCTTACATTAAACTTATAGTTACCAGTTACTCTGTTACGACGTATTGCTGGACACTGGCGCCATTTGTATGTCGGTTGTGGCTGTATTTCACGGTTTAAGTGGCTGTTACAGATATGAATTATTATATTTTCAGTGCCGATAGTCTCGGTAATCTGATTCAACGCTGTCCTATTGACCCATGCGGTACTCGACCATGTTTAGTGTACTGCACAACGTTCATTACAGGAGAAGCTGGAAGTGAGGCGCCTGTATTCACGGCTACTGGAACACCAGTTCTGTTTAGGCGCAGAAAATGCAAGTAGACAGATGTGAGATGGCGTTGCGGTTTGTTTGATGTGGGCGTAGCTTCGGAGCGGGCCTTGTGCCTCATTGGCTTCTGGGTGCTGCGAAGGAGTTCTTACTGGTGCTTGCAAGTACGTTCCTAGCAGTTGATTGGCGGATGGTGTTCCGGCATATTGTTGGAGAGTGACGCCATTTTTCCAGCGGTCGAGGCTGAAGTCCGCGGTATACGTGGCTGACGCACTCATGAATTCTTAAATGTTCTGAGCTACTAGGATCGGTAATGTGACTAACTGCTGTCCTTTTGGTCCTTACTGTACTGGACTATGCTTACTGTACTGTACAATGTTCATTACTGGCTGGCTGTCAGCCAATGTAGTTGCGATCTGTCCCCGTTAAAATGCAATTTCATGAGCAAGACCATATGGAAACTATAATTTCGTTTTAAATAGTAGAACTAAATATTCTTTAAGCGTGGCAGTTATTTTTATCGTGATATAATATCACTGTAAAATTTGTATTATAAACAATCAATTACAAAACTATATCCTGTTTAGTTTTATCCTCGATGGTAGAGTGATGTTCATGCCATAGCTGGCCCAGTTACATTCGAGCATAATCCTGGAAGTGGTTAGTGCTAAGCCTGGTGGGAATATCGTTCGTGTGCGCGGGGCATTAAGGGCGATACTGGCCATCGTATCTAGTATTTAGTCTTTACCTGCAAGGCGTTGAACTCCTGTGTTCGGCGATTTTCTCGTGCAGCCTTCAACTAAGCGCATAGAAGATTGTTTATCGCCAGAAATGTTTACTCCTTATATTATAAAGTACTAAGCCATTAAAAAAAACAATCTTTCCTTACAAGTTGTCATGAGTGTCTGATGAAACCTTCGCTCTTCTCTGGGCCAACGAGAACTCTGTTTAAATACTGGACGTATTTTGATTGGTCTGCAATGAGTGGAACCGAGCAAAAAAAAATGCACGACTCAATCGTGAAATTATCAAGACGTTGCGGTGTTTTCGAAGATATTTTGGAGCAAAATGTTTTTGTGATTTTCCACTTTCTCTAATAACGCAACTTTAAGCTGTAAGCACTATCATTTCATGTGTGGAAATTTGTAACATCATCCGTTCATGAATACTTCCGACTTTTCCGAAGCCCTGCTAAAGACCTACTTAACATATTCCTCCGGCTATGCAAACAAAGCTCACAAGTCTGGAAAATTACACTAAAGACATCGCACCGCATTTTTGCGCAATCGTTTCATTAATATTCTGCATGATACCTATTTTTTACATGGAATTACCAACACACATATTTTGTCTCTGTTTTTATTCATACTAATGATAAATTGAAAATTGTGATTGTTAGGTAAAATATTAGTAAAAGTTTATTTTAACCAAAAATAAGATACTTTTGCGTAAACAGAAGTTAAAAAGGTTGTGATACATTACATTCTCCGGAAGCAAGCTAATATAATATAGTCATTCCTGTTAATTTCGCATGCGTATGAAAATCAGTCAGTATTTTAGAAATCTAACAATCTAAAATATTTTTCCCTTTTATTATTTTATCGTCTTAGAGCTTTACACCTTTGGTAACTAATAAGACGTAAAAAAATCGCTGATCATTTCGGGACAAGACAGAATTAGAATACGCGCACGTTTGGGTAACGTTTGCAATTTGTCCACGCGTTATATACCTCCTGAAGAATCCTGAGCCGAAAGTAAACATGCAATACAATGCTGGTTCAAATATTGTCCCTTACTGTGGTAGCCAGCAACCAATGAGCACATTTTACATACTGTTCGCGGAAAAATTGAGCACTTTTGAGAATCCTGCTTAGGATCTAATTTCCTACTCGTTATTTTCCTATCCTTACGCCATACGTAAAATTAACTCCTGCATAGGCTTTTTCGATTTACCCATGCCTAAATCAAGAGAAACTGTAAAACTGTAACACAAATTGAGGCTGTAATGCTAGATCATGTTGTTCTACGCGCTAAACAGGTAAACATTAAATTTAATATATCAATGCCTACCAATTTAAATATTACACTGTTAATACATCGATCAGATATGGAACTACTTCTCTTATTGGTTTCAACATTCACGATGATTATTTAAGTCGGTTCTTACGTTAACGTGAAGTGAAGAGATTCGGGCCGCTCGTAACAGCGAGGTCTTGAGGGCCGAGGTAATTGAAGTGAGTATGGAGCAGCGCCGGAATGAAAGGGTGAGGGAAACTGGAGATCACCAAGAAAACCCGCCTACCAGCAGCATCGTCCAACACGATTCCCACATACGAAAATCCAGGAGTGGCCCGGCCGCAACAGAAGCGGCCATGCTGGATGGTTGAGGGACCAGGAACACAGACTAAAGATAAGGTAAACAGATTATTCGTCTTCTGCGCATGTACCCAACATTTATGAACGTGATTTTTGATACCTTTATTTTCGAAAGATAACCCCTTTTGCATGACTAAAACAGTTTTACTAGATTGAATTTAATCTAATGGAATTACAATTTGGTTACAGGAAGGAAGTGTACAAACATCTCAAAGTACGTGTTTACATAAACAGTGTTCTAACCTCAAATCCTATCCACTTCAATTATGATAGTCGTATTGGCAGAAAAGAAGTCCAATGCTGGAGCACAGAGACTTGTTCTGCGCAGTCAGCGTCATCGATCTACCCCATATTCATTCTACGACCAGGAGGCTGATCTCTTAGCAATCCAAAGGCCGCGGTGGTTTAGTGGTTAGACTACCAGTCTGCCACCTAGGCGAACCGGGTTCGATTGCCGATGGGGTCGCTCTGGATTTTCGCAAGTGGGAATCGAGCTGGACAACGCCTCTGGTCGGCGGGTTTTATTCGGGGATCTCCCGTTTCCCCCGCCCTTACATACAGGCGCTTCTCTAACCTCACCTCATTTCTTCCTCATTGGCTCTCAACACCTCGATGTTAAGAACCACCCAGAACTATCCACTCCACTCTTAGCAATCTGGCCTCCCATCACGACGATTCGGCATCGACTACTGGCGTCGTCAACCGCGGATTTCCACTTGTGGAAAACATGGCGGACGTTGCCGCTGGTCGGTGGAGTTTCTCGCGCCTTTGCACTCCGCCGTTGCTCCATCCCAGGAGCTCATTCGTTCCACGCAACAGGGACGACTAGTGCCCGCACCTCCCAACTTCTTAAAATCCCGTCTCTCGGTATGCGTTATTAATATTATTATTAATACGCTGGGCGACAAAATGAAGGGACTGGATAACCTTGGGCAGTCCCAGGCTGCCGTTATCCCAAGCCGTCTGATTGCAGTGCCATGCTGGAGCTTGTATAGTCCATTCACGGTTACTTACATCTTTTCTGAAGCCCTGCTTAAGTTATACTTCCAGAATATTCTTCAGCCTCATGCAAACAAAACTTTATATCAGAGGGACAATTCACCGGATTGGTGCGCACTCAGTTTAGTAATCTTTTGCAATAGAACTATTACCAACTAGGTGTTACCAAAACCTTAACTTTCTACTGTTTTAATTCATATTCATAAAAAATGGAATAGTAAAATTTATCTCAATTATATAACTTTAATTTATTAAAAAAAAGGTATTTTTATGTTAACACAAATATAAAACGATTGTGATGCATTATTTATTTTGGAAACACCCGAAAACATCATGCATAGGGTGATTTTTTAAAGTTTTGATTCAAAAAGTGCGAAGAAACCGGGAATATGCTTCATATGTTATTCATTCCAAGGTGGCAGCAGTGAACTGAAGGTGAAGTCACATAATAATGAAGTAGGCAAAAACAAAATGGCGGCGTGGCAGTTCCCATTCACTGATTGTCTGCGCGGGGCTCTGGAACAGCCATTGTTTGTGATTGGCTGCAGCACGCTGCGAAATATTCACAATAGGTTGCGCTGCCTCCTGACAAATTGCCAGACATTGGTGGGCGAACGGCGTTACGTCAAGTTTCTTGCCAGTGACGACATTCTGCAGGCGAATGCGGCTGGAATGTCGCGGTACAAGAGGCTTCTCCAATTCTCTGTTACTGCGTATTCTTCTGCGCACGCGCTCAAAACCGACTCGCACACCCGCCCCTACAGCTGTCGAAGTCACGTGGTCAACAGCGATGAACGTGTTTCTTTACATTTGAATTTCCGACAGACCCGTTATTTATCACGAATAAATCACTTCCACCAATTTTCATATTAAAATTAAGTTAGATGAAGTTGGCAAACATCTCAAACCGCTTACCTATATAAACGTTGTTTTAACCGCAAATCTTGTCTACGTTGTTATTGGCTGTGGTGTTGGCAGAAAAGCAGTCATTTGTCGAAACATGAATAGTGGTTACTGAGCAGCTCGAAAGCGCACCTACCAAATTTTTCCTCTACTATGAAAAAGGTTACAAATTTTGCCAGTAACAAAGTGAAAGCTGCTCGACGGCATGACTGCACCAGAAAATAGTTTCAACTGTATTTTGTTATTTTTAAAGACGAATGTGACACTTAAAATTATTGGACACACCCTCAAATGCTCTATGATACTGACATACTCGGCGCGTCTGGAAGAATGCATGTTCTTACAGATTGTAAATATTTTTACTAGGGAAATAAATGTACTATGGAGAGCCTTGCCCTGCCATTTTAAACCCTTGGTTTTGCTGGCTTGTTTACATTGTTAAAAAAAATAAACAACAAACTGTTGACCATGCACTGCAGTGCATACGTAAGGACTGAGCTGCGAACTCTTATTTTTGTCACAATATCTATTTAGCCAAAAATGTGCAGATTTAATATTTTGACGTAATTATGAGGAGTTCATAGTTCCCTTGCTTTTTTGTACTGCAGTGTATGGTCAATGGCTAGTTTGGTATAAGGGTACTTTGTTTTTTTTTTTTTTAATATATCCAAACGAGAAAAACCAGGAATCAAATTTGGCGGGCGATGGTTTTCCGTAAGCAGCCAGCATTGACCAGATGGTGGACGTGGCGGTTTGTGCTGAAAATCGCAAAGTAGACAAGGAATG
Source organism: Clitarchus hookeri (assembly GCA_002778355.1). Taxonomy (NCBI): domain Eukaryota; kingdom Metazoa; phylum Arthropoda; class Insecta; order Phasmatodea; family Phasmatidae; genus Clitarchus; species Clitarchus hookeri. The sequence goes on along the minus strand of NQII01014233.1, from coordinate 1,993 downwards.
TAGACAGAAATGTTCCATTACCGTATTAAATACTTAGCGTAAATAATTCCCTACAACGCAAACATGCAAGTAAAATGGAAATTGCTTTTAAAATGCGAAAGCGAAGCGGGCGTGTTTCAGACAGCTGACTATTCATGATCTACACTATAAATCAGATTACCGATTGCCAGTTAAAACTGCTCCATCCGGAATATGCAGAAAAAATACTACTAATTCATCAGTTAAAAGAAACCCACTAATTCAATGTAGTTGCTTAGTAAATAAGTTCCGGGATAAAAAGACTGGAAATTCCTTTGTGGTGTAGGCCTTAAGTCAGGTACGATTTATTTTGTCACAAAGCAAAAATATTGTGTACAAAAAAAATTGTGGAAATGGTTGGGATCGAACCTTAACCTATAAAGCAAAGCATGCCGTAGCTCTTATGGCCAGTCGTACCAACTGCCCTATTTTACTACTGCCGAACTGATCGAGTGGATGGAAATATTAATTGTCTCAAGAGGTTAACATCTTATGAAAGAAAAAGGTAATTAATACTACTTAAAAAGTTACATTTTCAGTGTTTGGCTAGCGAAAACAGACGGAAAGAAAAGTGGGTTGCTTCAAGTGGCCATGGGGCATAAACTAACGCGATAAAAGTTAACTATATTTTACAATTTTACGGAAGCGAACACAGAAAAATGAAGACAGGGCAATCCTATATTGATTGTTTTTACTAAACTTATGAGCTCATATTTTACTTAAGTAGTATATTTCTGCCGAGCTGTTCCTGTCGACATAAGATTTGATATGTCATTGAAGCGAAATGTATTAGACAAAATAAATGCACAGATAATGCAAAAATAGTTGCTCATAATGTTGAAAAAAATATTGACCTTTTTTTTTAATTTTTTTTATGTTGGCTTCTAAAAACACGCAGACTTCAATAAACGTATTTGACTCCTGTATAGTTCATTAAAGGTTACTTTCAACTTTCTACTTTCAGAGTATTCCTTCGCCTCATGCAAACTAAGCTTAACCAAGTTTAGAAAATTACGCTATAGGGAAAACGCACCTCTTTCGTGCGTACTCCGTAAAAAAATATTTTGCATAAGAACTATTCCTTACTAGGCATTATCAAGACAACTATTTTCTGCCTGTTTTCATTCGTAATAATTTGTATTGTAATAATATGGTCTGGAGATTAAATATAAGTGAAATTTAAATTTAATGAAAAATAAGAGACTTTCATGTTCACAGATTTAAGTAACGATTGTGATTCATGTGATATAAGGGATGATTATTCATAGGTTCGATTTAAAAAGGGCGAAGAAACCGCGAATAGACTCTGGTTTTATTCTGCGATGTCCCGACTGTGAAAGTTTTCAAGGACATGGTTTACATGGATTACGTGTCCCTGGGTGTAATTCCTGATGTTCGGCACCGACGGGCGAGGTTCGCCTCTACGACAGATCTGTTAACCCTGCGTGTAATTACGTAACAAAGCCCCACTCTAGTGCTGTTCGGCGTTCTCTTGGGCTATGAGACCCCTCTGTCGCTCACAACACCCGTCATTCGGTCGGCTTACTGCTGTCTCTCCAGGACAACTGAGAGCTTCTCTCCAGTCCACTCCATCACGTAGAGCTATCAACCAACACCGGTACATTGACTATTGACACTGTTATATTATACTGTCTTTATTATCATACACTATCTGTGCCCACGGCTCTACTCGCGTGTGCTACAGAATTATTGTTTAGGATTTTTTTTTTTATAAAGTTGAATTTCACTTAGTGTTAATCTTCTATACTCTATATACATATTATAAAACTCAACATCTCTCTGTCTGTCTGTTGGTGCGCTTATCACTCGAGAACTACTTAACCGATTTACGTTATTTTTTTTTTCAAATTCATAGTTATGTTCTCTGGCCAGGTTTTCGTATGTATTTTGTTACGTAAAGTAACATCAGCAATAAGCAGTGACGATAATAATGAATCAAGTCGGAAAAACGTTT
>NQII01014232.1:0-16822 GCA_002778355.1 Clitarchus hookeri | reverse complement strand
CTCTGCAATTTGGACTTCTTCTGTGAACTGTGGTGCTGAGTGTTAAATAAATAAAGTACTTAACAAACTAATTTGGAACTTCTTCATTCTTAATTAATAATGTTCAATTCTATGAGTCTCGTGTTTCTACCCTGAGCAAGCCGTGGCAAGTAAACAGTCGACAGTGTAAACGGCGAAACGTTACAGAGTTGTAATATGTAGGTAAGTACTTTATATTATTATCTGCAAATAATCTGATCATGTTAAATCCTTATTCAAATGCCAAAAAAAAAAATTNGCTAAAAAAAAAATAATTCTGCTAAATTACTTGTTCAAATAATGTTGTAAACAAATAAATTCTTTTCGTAGACCAAAGTAAAAATGTAGGAGTCATTTTAGTTTCAAGGTTGTCTTGTATAATAACTTGAGACAGAGCAAGTATGGGAGTAAATTTTATACAGCCCCAGACAGGTAACCATTATATACATGCTGTATAATTTAAATTGACAACCTATAAAGGAAAAAAAACTTTTTGCCAGCTTGTACGGTGTAGCTTCATTAAGTGCAATGTTATCTACATTAATAATACTCTAATCTTTAACCAAACTAGTACACATATATTTACCTCAAGCATCAGAGATGAGACAATACCACACATAGCCCCTTGCTCATATGTAATGTTGGAATGCAAAACTTGGCGGGCCAGAATCCTGCAGTAGGCAAATCTGCTCTTGCCCACCCACAGTGATAGCACCACGTCTGGCAGAGAATGCTGTAGCTGATGGGACAAGAAATATAATGATTTGTCATAAGATACGGTACCTTCTACAGCCACAGAGTTCATCAACTCTGTTGCTGCATTCACCACAATTATTACAGTATAAGTTATATCAGACTTAAAATACTTTCCTACATGGGGCTGTATTGCATCATGTTTGAATTGTGGGTTTTTTTTGATGAAATTATTAAATGTGTCCCCACTACATCTATCTACGAAAAGAAAACATACCTCAGATGACGATGGAATGGTACTTTAAAGATATCATGCAAGCTATAAATATTATTTTGAAGCCCTCAAACATTGATAAAACATTGATAAAAACTGCTTTTTTTTTTTTTACTGCCATTTCGTGAAACATAATACCTGCACATGAGCCAAACTACAATAGGAACCTGTATTGAACTCTGCTACAGACTTTCCATCAATAAAATGATAGGGTCACAGCTCAAAGTCACATAGGTCCATGCAGAACAACGCGCACTGCATGCCAGATAAGAGCATAGCAGCGTCACCCCGCTCCCACGCTTCTCCGCCGCGAGTAATGTGGAAAAGAGCTCCAAGTGTGCTCCTTAACAGTAAAATTTTTAAAATGTGAGGGTGAATGGAGGTTTACATGTGAGTGTGTTACAGTGCAATTAACGCCATTGCCTATCAATGAAATACATTGAAGAGCCAAAAAAAACTGGTATAGGTGTGTGTATGCAAATAGCAGAGGTATGGAACCAATCAGAGTAACGCGATGCGGTCGGCAGCTAGATCAGTTACTGCTGCTACAATGGCAGGTTATCAAGATTTAAGTGAGTTTGAACGTAGTGTTACAGTCGGCGCACGAGAAATGGGACAGCATCTCCGAGGTAGCGATAAAATTTGGATGTTCGCGTACGACCATTTCACGAGTGTGCCGTGAATATCGGGAATCCGGTAAAACATCACATCTTTGACATCGCTGCGGCCGGAAAAAAGATTATGAAAGAACGGAACAAACGACGACTGACGAGAATCATTAAACGTGACAGACGTGCAACCCTTTCTCAAATTGGCGCAGATTGGATTTGTGGACTTCCCTGCAGGATTCATGGTGTAAATTGCCTCCTGCATACCTTCAGACATTAGTCGAGTCCATGCCACGTTGTCTTGCGGCACTTCTGCGTGCTCGGGAAGCCCTACACGATATTAGGCAGGTGTACCAGTTTTTTTGGCTCTTCAGTGTAAACAGACACACAAGTACTCAAAGATTGGAGCTTGCAGATAAATATACACACAAAGCCATGCAAGGACATACAGCTAGATGACATTTTCACATGTGGATGCACAATTATAATATTTCACTAGTAATCACAAAACATTACAATCTCACATTTTTGTAAGAAAATATTTTTTTTAACAATAAATTAACCTGCATATACTAACTTGTGAGTATGTATGTCCCTGTTTATTTCACTTCTAATATATTTTTTTTCCTGTAAAATAGTCTATAACTTTGCTATTTTATACCTTATTTAGAAATTTTAGTGGAATGTATCCCACTCAAATTTCTAAATAAGGTCTGCGAAAAAAGGTGTGTTTCAGATAAATTTTTAAACAAAAGTTGTAACAGAATAAGTATGTTTACTTCACTAAATCAAGATAAAAATGGTTTTAAATTATTATTGGCACAGTAAATTAGCCCTTCACATATTAAAAAGTTAAGTAAAAAGGGGGAAAACAACAAATGTAAAACAAAATTGAAAAAAAAATGATTTCAATAATATTTATTATAACAAAAACCATACCAAAATTGCTGCAGTTATAGATCTTACATAAGTTATTACAGGTTGCATTAAAAAAAATCAACAGTTTAGGACTCACATCTTCAGTAAGAAACTCAAGTATTTGCAAAATCTTCCTGGCCAAAGAGAGTCCTTCCTGTGGCACTGTTTTTGAATTTCCAGCAAGTTTATCAGCCTCTTGTTTTACGCTCATCTGAAAAAATATGTTTCTGTGCAAAAATGACAAAAACCAAGAACATTGTCAGATTGCAACTGCTGACACTCCAACATAAAGTCAAATCATAAAGCTTGGTTGCAAACTGTGATAAAAAAAAATTGCATTGGCATTAAGAAAAGTACTGTGCATATCCATCAAGAGGTGGTTTGCGTTTAGATTTCATAGGCAAGCATGTCACCATTGAATTCTAGAACAAGAGAAGAGCATCCCAAGCCGTGGAAAATCATGCTACATGTTGTGGCAATCTGATGGATGTGTGTGGATGTAGCAAATACCAGACAAGTGCTGCTTACATAGCTATAGTGTACCACTGTTCAGTACAAAGTGATTTGGAAAAATGATCTTGGTTCATTAATTTTAGCGACTGATTCATAAATGCCAAGATCTATTTAACAACTACCCACGCTGCAGCAACAATTTCATTTCAGCATGAAAATGCATCTATTAAAGCATAGACTATAAATGAGTGCTTTGAGTATGTAGGAATGGACAAACTGAAATTGCCAGCCAAAATTCCAGGTACTCCAATGAACACAAAACCACTCTCAAAATGAACCAAATTCCTGCAGAAACCTACTGCAAATTGGTGGAACTTCTTTGGAAGTAGTGGTTGTGTCAATTAAAAAATATCAGACCACACTTGACACCATACTAGACTTTGGTTAGTGCATTACTAGGGGTGTACAGTGATTGACGACCATATACTGTACATCTTACCATCACCTGCAATAATGTAATGAATAACTGGTAACTCGCAAGTGTGAATGGAAGATTGTGATACTTGGATTTGTATGTTAAGAGAGGGCTGAACATAACATGTTCCTGCTATTCAGTTGTGACCTAAAGTAAAAATTTAAAAATTAATAAAAGTATTTGTAGTTTTGAAGACATACTTCTTGCAAACTTATTGTGTTAAATTCTCAAATGGAATATTTGTAACTATTTTGTACTCCTTGACAACACACAATGTACACTGATGCAAGCTCGATAAACTAAAGACATTACTTACCAACTCCTCTAGACGCAACTTCTGCCTCCAGCAATCTAGCTCGTTGCCTGTTGGTGGCAGGTGACCATAAGCTTTCAAATATGACTCACAATCATCAGAAAGCTTCCTGAAACCACTCTGGAGTGTCACAACTGCTTCTGAATTGTTTTTTCCAATACTGCATCTCAATTTCCCCACAAACTGTATCTGTGCATGAAACTCAAAATCACAGCATGCTCACACTGAAATATTTCTTGCAACACACCCTGTGTAAACGTCAAGTGATACACAGTTGGCCGTAAAATTTATGTCAATTTTCTTTACTGGGCTTAATAGTACCACCCTTTCTTTCATGCTAGAAAGTTTACACCATAAACTTACTTAACATACTTATAAAAACTGCACACATACTCAAGGTTTACCCAAAATTTGAACTCAAACCTCGTGGTCAAAAAATCACACCTTAGTGACCTCAACACTAAAGAAAACCTAATTTTATACATTATTTTCAAAGTATAACATATTTACTGTGCTGGAAAGATTATTATTTAGATTGAAGAAATAAACCAAAAATTTTGTTCATAAGACACTGGTGTGGAAGCAGTACCAATTTTTGCAAAAAAAAACCATGTCAGGAAATAAGGACGTTCATTTATTAACAGATCAGACAGTCACATAGTGTGCTGGAACTTGGGGCTGCAGATTTTCATGATGATATAAAAAGTTAAGTCAAAAATGTATGGCAATTAAAAAAAAACTGTTAATTTAATGTTTTTGTCCATTTCAAGGGCATAATGGCTGAGCATTTAATTTTCTGGTCTTCACTGGTCACTTCTTGGCTGCCACGCCTTAAGAAATTAAAACTCTAGCCTGTGTCTAAATGCAAGGCCAATATTTATTACTTTATTTTTCCAAAAAATGAGCCACAATAACTATTTTTTTTTTAGAAAAGTATAATTTCTTTTCATGTAATTTTGGCTTGGGAATTATGGCAGAGGATCCCACTCATATACAAGGATGATTTCATAAGTCATGGCAACCTTGTTATAGCTCATTAACATGTGGCAACAAGGTCAATAAAGTATGTACATTTGAAAAACTTTTGAAAATTGTACTGAATGCTACCAATAGATGACATGTGCATGCATTGGGTACCTGACAGCAGTGTGCAGGAACATCAGTATGCTCCAGACCATGCTTCAAAATGAATATCTGTAAAGTTGAGCAACCTTCATACGTGAAAATTGCAGTTCTCTATGGCAGAAATGCATGGCAGTGTCATGCGGTGCTAAAAGAAGCGTAGAGTGATAAAAATTTGCCATATTGAACTGTAGCACATTGGGTTNCTAGTCCACATTGTCATACAGTAATGAGAACGATCGTATTTAAATTATGGTGAACCAGACAGTTGCCGATTTACAGTACAATACATGTTACTAAATGCCTCTTGAAGTACTAAATGTTGGTGTCTGCTGGTCTGTGCTGGTCCAGTTACATACATCAGATCAGACAGGCATGAAACCAGCTGTGGTCAGCAACTGCTGTTGGTCAGTTATGATGGTTGAAGGAGAATCTCAGTGTTGGTCTATGCTTAGTGATGGTGCATGCTGGTGACTTTGTTGTGTGCATGGCAATATTGACTGACATGGGAACCATCGACACCCATAAACTGCAAGTCTGTAATGTGCTGGGTCACACCAGTCCAGTGTACATGATCCTCTACAGCTTCCATCAGATAAAGAATGGACAATACTTAGTTTTTTCTGCATGATAGTAAAATCAATACAGACTATGTCTAAAATTTTTAGTGCGTTATGTATCTTTCCAGCGTTATGTTTTGTTCCATTGTAGAGTGAAACAGTGATTGTGGTCGTTATGGTGGTAACAGTATTGACTTGAGCCGGCGTAGTCATTATTCCGGGCAGCCAGACTCATTTAGGATGTGCCATGCAGCTCGTATACAATAGTGGCAACGAGGTTAAAATTGCGAAGTGAGAAAGGTTGTTAATTGGAGCAGTTGGAGAGTTTATTCCGTAACGGCAGTCATGGAAATTGTACCTGGAAAGGCTGCAGTTTTATTTTGTGGCCAACAAGATTGACGATGACGTATCAAAACGTGCAGTATTCTATATGGTGTGTGGTGCGGAACTTTACAATCTGGTGACATCGTCGTTGGCGCCAAAGTCTACAGATACTGTTTCGCTTGGAGAGGTTCTTAGCAAGCTTACTGAACAGTTTTAACCAAAACCGAGCAAGATTGTGGAAACGTTCCAGTTTCTTAAACGTGACTAACGTGAGGGGGAGATGATTGCAGTGTATGTGGCAGAACTGCATAGGTTAAGTGACTATTGTAACTTTCCTAATTTAGAATGTATGCTGCATGATTTTCTGGTGTGTAGGATCAGAGTCAGAGCCGTCCAGCATGCGCTATTAGTTAAGAATAAGCTCACCTTTAAAGATGTTGTGGGTATAGCGGCAGATACTACTGGGAAAAATATGGTAGATTTGAGGGGTGAGATAAGTGACCTACCAGGACCATCTGGCGAATTGATGAAACTTAGAACAGGCATTTTTGAGCAGGCAGACGGGAGAGGTTAAGGTTAGGCAGGATGCAGAGTTTGCCCACATACGGGTGTGTTGGCGTTGTAATGAAACCACTCCGCCGATAAATGTTGACACACAGCTACTACTTGCAGACACTGCGGAAACCGGGAAACATAGAACAAGCATGCATTACAAAGAAAAAGAAGAATGAAGCACCAAGCCGGACCACAAGAAATGGTGAAGAAGAGAAAGTGGCACGTGAGATACAGCATGTGTACAGGGAGGCAGCCGACCAGGACGTGGGTGAGTATGTACACCTTGTATAACATGAAGGACTAGAGCAGACTGGGCCCTCTGTGTGGAGGTGGTGCTAGATGGAAAACCACTTACCATGGAAGTAGACACGGGAGCTGGGTACACCATAATAAGCTGGCAAACTTTTAAATGTTTATGGCCAGAAGAACCTTCCTTGAGGAAGGGCAATTTGGTGTTGCGCACCTGGTCAGAGGAACCCTTGGAAGATCCAGGCACTATGAAGGTAGAAGTGGAATTCAAGGGCAGAAAGAGTGGTCTTCTGGAGATGTTGGTAGTAAGGGGTAAGGGTCGCAGTTTGTTGGGTCGCACTTGGTTAGACCCACTAGGTATGAAACTGGTTGGTGTTAATAGTGTGGGCGTGAGATTGCAAGACAAATTTTTAAGTGTGCTAGTCGGTAAATACTCTTTGGTTTTCAGAACAGATTAATTAAAGACTTACATTGGACTAAATGTGTCGCTAACGCTAAAACCAGACAGTGAACCAGTCTTCAGGAAGAGTCGGCGAGTCGCTTTTGCTCTAAGAGAAAGAGTTAGTGCTGGAATTGATAGGCTGGTAAAGCATGGGGTATATGAACCAGTGGCATTTTCTAAGTGGGCAACCCCACTTGTCCCAATATTAAAGCATGATAGTTCTGTAAGGTTGTGCTGGGACTACAAAAGTACTGTGAACAGTATAGCACTAACAGAGGTGTACCCACTACCTAGTCAGTGAAGCTTTTGCAGTGCTGGAAGGTGGACAGGTGTTTACGAAACTTGACCTAAAGGAGGTCTACCTGCAGGTGACTGTGAATGATGCAACTGCAGAGTTGCCGACAGTAAATACAATGAAGGGCCTATACTAGGTGAGGCGGCTACCTTTTGGAGTCAGCAGTGGTCCAGCTATTTTCCAGTGATTAATGGAAACATTGCTAGTGGGAGCACCAGGGGCAGTTCTGCTGCTTGATGACATTTTGGTTGGTGGTGGAGATGAGCAGGAGTTGATGGCACGGGTCCAAGAAGTACTGGGGAGATTGGAAAAGGCAGGGCTAGTGCTAAAATAATCTAAGTGCTTGTTTGTGGTGAATGCTGTTACCTTCTTAGGTCATAAAGTAGATGGCAAGGGTGTCCATCCATTCTCAAGCAAAGTTGACGCCATTCATAGTGCACCTGTGCCCATCAATAAAAAGAAACTTCAGGCTTCCTTGGGGTTGCTCAAATTTTATGGCAGGTTCCTGAAAGATCGAGCAGAAGTGTTAGAACCCTTACATTGGCTGTTGGATGCAGATGTCAGGTGGCAATGGACGGACACCCATTCAGAGGCATTTGAAAGAGCCAAACAGCTGTTGTAGTCTGACCAGGTGTTAGTTTGTAATGATTTGGCCAAACCGGTAATCTTGACATGTGATGCCTCTGAGCATGGAGTGGGAGCGGTGTTGGCTCATCAACTTGAAGATGGTTCCACGGCACCCATTGCTTTTGGGTCCAGAACATTGCAAAAGAGTGAACAAAATTATTCACAACTGGACAAAGAAGCTTTGACCATAACTTTTGGAGTCACCAAGTTCAAGCAATACCTTACAGGCAAACCTTTGACAATAGCATCTGACCACAAACTCTTGCTATGGTTAATGCACCCAAGGAAGTCTATTCCTGATTCACTGTTCCTAAGGTTGTTGCGGTGGAGTTCAATGCCCACAATGTACGACTATAAACTGGAATATCGGTCAAGGTCTCAGATAAGCCACGCTGACGCGTTAAGCAGGTTACCTCTCAAGGGCCCAGAATTCCAAGTGCTCGATCCTCCAGAAATGCTGATGTTAGAGGAGTCGTCAAGTACTGATGCTGCAAGAATCATCCAGTTTGCTGATGGATCCTGTGAGGGTAGCAAGAGAAACGGGTTTGGATCCTGTCTTATCCAGTGTTGTGAAGTTTGTGAAGCAAGGGTGGCCAGGATAGTGTGCACAGGAATTACAGCCTTATTATATACGGCATCATGGGCTGTTCACAAGGACTGTGTGCTATGGGGGAACAGAGTGGTTATACCTCTCAAATTACGACCAGAACTTATGACCATATGACATGCAAATCATGATGGAGTAGTCCCCATGAAAGCCATAGCTCAAAGATATTTTTGGTGCCCTAAACTTGATACCGCAATTGAGGAAGGACTTTGTGACAAGTGTCAAAGATGTCATAATAACCCACCAAAGATAGAGTCTTCTTGGCTGACAGCAGACAAGCCATGGGGACAGATAAATATGGATTTTGCTGGACCCTGTCAAGGAATGAACTTCTTGATTGTGGTAGATGCTTTTTCAAAATGGCCTGAAGTGTGACGCATTGCTAACATGTCGGCAAATGTGGTAGTACAGGAGTTGCACAAAATGTTCAGTTGCCATGGGTTGCCCAATGTGTTGGTGGCACACAATGGCACAGCATTCCGCCCACAGAAATTGGAACTGTTTTTGCAAACAAAAAAAAGGGGGGGGAGGTGTCAAAAGATTATTTTCTCCCCCCTACCATCCATCAAGTAATGGCTTGGCAGAGTGAACAGTGCAAACAGTAAAGCAAAAACTATGGAAGATCACACAGGAAGATTGGAAAACACATCTGGCACGTATCTTGTCATTGTGAACAACACCCAGTACAGAGACATCAAAGACACCTGCAGAAATGTTGATGAACACGCCTTTACAGACTGCTCTAACTAAACTTCATCCATCGTTGTGGCAAGGCGGACAGGAGAGACATGCAGGCTCCAGTACCACCCCAAAAAGTCAACAGTTTCAGTCCGAGGATGCAGTATGATTTTGAAACTATGCACCTGGACACAGATGGATAGCAGGATCGTTCACAACAGTTGAAGGACAGCTGACATTCAAAGTACGGGACGGGCAAGATTAGGAACATCGACGACACGTCGATCAACTGTGCCACCACAGGGAGTCACCTATACAACAGAGGTCAGCAATGATAGCCAAGATCCTGGAAGGTTTCAAAGACAGCAGAGTTCCAAGTCTCCCAGCACGTCAAAATGAGGCCCGACCAGACAGCAATGCCCACTGGATGGGCATAAGACAGCAGTCTAGCCTGCGGAGCCAGCAGCAGATGCAGAGCAGCCATCTCTGCAGCCCCAGCCAACAATGCAGCATGCCAAGCACCCAGCAGATGTAGAGCAGCCAGTGTTGCAGCCCAGCCCAGCTGATTCCACAGACTCTTCCCCATTCAGGGGGTAGCCAGAGGAGCCACGAGCTACATTGGCCGTTCGTGGGAGTGCTGCTCAGCAAAATTTCCAGCCAAAAAAGTTATAGGACTATGAAACATTTTAGGAGAAGGGGAACTATTATGTATCTTTCGAGTGTGTATTTCTTTATGTATCTTCTAGTGTAGAGTGAAACAGTGGTTATGGTCGTTATGTTGGTAACAGTATTGTATTTATTGAGCTGGCAGAGTCAGTCTTCCGGGCAGCCAGACTCACGCAGGATGCACCATGCAGCTTGTATACAATGATAACTCACTATATTGAAAGGTGTTCTCTTGCGTAATTATTTGAGTCTTCTGCTTACAGGCAACAATTTAGGTGCAAGGTGCAAGAATTTTTTAAGATATTTGTGACTTGTATGATACAAGTACCTTACTGGTCAGCAAGCTGAAATTAGTATGTACAAACCACTGTAATTTTCACTGGAACATTTGAGAGCTAGTTCTGGTGCATTGCAGCAAGTGATACCCTAGGTAGTATATGTCAGTAACTAAATGATCTAAACAATATTTTTTGAAGCATGCTGCTAACAGTATTTTATATGCCACTCAATTTTAAATAGCTACTACCTGTCAATTCAACCCCATACACTACTGAACCAGTAAACTTCCATTCACAGTACTAAATAATTTGAAAGCATCCCTTGCATAACTATCATTTCATAATACAGTTCTACACACCTATCATAAAACTATCAATATTTATATAATGACAAGGGCAGACTTAATTAAATTTCCAAACCTTTCAACACAGCTAAATCTTATAATATAAATGTTTTCATAAAACATTAAGTTTAAGAGCAGCTATAAAGTTTGTCAGGTACTATAAATCAAGTGGTTAGAATTGTGAAATTGTTTGAGTGCATACAGTGAACAAAATGTGTAAGTTTCATAATAAAAATATATGCTTTCGCTGAACTATGACAATATTTTCTCATACATATATATATACTGCACATAATGTAAGTTGCTGTGAATCTGTAAATGTAACCAATGGAATGAGTGAGAAAATAAAAGGAGCAAAGCAACACAAATCAAAACTAGGTACAGCAAGAATGTACGCAAAATTAAAAATAGTTTTTTTTTAATTCTCTCTCCTAGATATTAAAACCATCAACATGAGTTGGTGAAATTGATAGTCCTGTGAGTGTATCCAGAGACTTGCTCACCAGATTTTTAGTAATGTTTTCAAGATTGTTGATTCTGTATAAGCGATAAAGGCTGTCTGCCCACTCCTTTTTCAGGTAGACTGTGCCTTCATCTTGGTTACATGACAGATACATATGTGAGGTACCAACACGAACAGCTTTTTCTGGGTACAGACAAGCAAAGCTTGGTAGTTTGGTACCACTTGCAAAACCTGTCAGTAACAAAACAAAGTTTATCAATTTTTATTTTGTAAACAACTCCATCAAGGCTTGCAAGATATTGAGTATGAACTTGAAAGGTCTGAGTTTGTTTCAGACACAGGCAAATCTTAAAACTTAACAAAATCTTGTTGTATCCAGAACAGTGGCCCCATATTCTTACCCTTTTGTTAAATTCATACCAGAATTATTTGCTTGGGATTACTAAGATCTAAGAGCACTGGGCTGACCAGTTTCCCTTACTAAGTGCCAATATATGGCAATAACCGTAATACTGTATTTCATTACATAATGGTTGCACATTTTATACCAAAAATTTCCTTCGAAATTTGGGATGTGATTATCATGTGAATCATTCGTTAGATACTTGACAAAATAGTATTAACAGCACCTATTTACACTGAAACTAATGTTACTTAAGTTTCTAGTCTGCACTTGGCATGCATTCCCTGTAAAGGATGCAGATTTTCCTGGAATTTTTGTTTAAGGAAATTTCCAGTAACTGGGAATGTACTGCTTACCAACAAATTCAGTAACCTTTATGCTTTCCTCACCCACTGTCTGGCAGTAGCTCGACGGTCGGCACAGCATTACCTTGATTGCTCCCTTTAGAGGCCATGTGAGTGGGAAGGAAGCTTTTTGTTATCTCCTGCTATCTTTGGGCGTGCTCAGAGCTGTTGCCTGGCGAGACATCTCTTCCTCCCCTTACACACCTGGCGAGAGGAAAAGTTGTTGCCTAGCAACCAGTACTGCATTCTTATGTCCTCCCTCTCCTGACCATCTTGCATCTTGTAGGAGGTAGACAGCCACCACGCAAGGTCACATTTGCACCCTTTGTGTGGGGGAGGCAAAACCACTTTGGTCGTCCTTTGCTAACTTTGGCTGCAACTTGTCTCAGCCTGAACCACCTTGACTCGTCCCCTCAATACTTTGTGAAGGGGCNTGTCTCAGCCTGAACCACCTTGACTCGTCCCCTCAATACTTTGTGAAGGGGCAACTGAGGGAATCACCCATCCCAAAAATTTGTTTGTGGAGGGATGTCTGGAGTATGGCACATTCCTACATGTTTTGGTGGTTACACTGCTGAAAAGAATGCAACTTTTGGGCAGTTAAATATTTTTTTTTTTTGTTTTCAGCACTTAATAATAGTAATGGCAAACCATTATTCAATGAAGACCATTATGTGAGGAAATAGAGTAATTCTGAGTATGGAAAAAAGTTCTAAACAGTTTCTAAATAAACTTATGTCTATTGCTCCTTCATAAGGTTCTCACCTCACTACAATGTGACAGCAACACATCAGCAGCTTTAACTGTTGCAATCAAATGAGTGCCTTTCACAAAACAGCAACTTTATTACAACTGCAAGATGGGAGATGCTAGTTGTTTGGCATTCTGTAATCTTAACGTACTGATACAAGACAAGTTAATTGTTTTTTTCACGTGCTTATTCTAACTCATTACAGTATTCCGATGAATTTACCTTTATTATCTTATCACAAACAAAATAAATATTCATGCAGAAATTCAATAAAAACAAGACTATTGTAGTACAGGCCTCATTTTGACTGACTGATTCAGTACTCTCACTTGTAATGAACCAAATTCACCAGTACACGTGCTGGTGGCATAAGAAGTCACCATCAGCAGTAGTAATTAACATGATTGACTTTTGATTACATCAAAAAAAAAAAAAAAGGAGACAGAACACACAAGTACTTACTTCATGGATACACGCACATGTCCATGCATGCACACGCACACACAAACACAAAAAAAAAGTCAGAAGAACACATTTTCCACGTGGATGCACGGTCGCAACGTTTCGTTGGCTAGGCCAGCTTGATCAGACAGTAAGTGCTGACACACTGCAGTCTATTGAGTGGTAGTTTGTAAACAGTGTACTTAGTGGCCAGGAGGCAAACTCTCTGCCATACAGTCTTGCCACCACAGCTAAACAACGCATTTGCTCCATGCAGAGGGCTTAAACAAGCAGTGTGATAATATAGCCAAAGCATTCCTCGAGAGGTTACCCCAGATCCCTGGCTTACAAAGAGATTCAGCGTGCCACTTCAACCACAGATCTTCAAACAAAGATCAGCAACTCAGACATCCCTCTGGTTGTCCTTACCATGAGGGCATGGACAAGCTCAGAACCATTCTCAACTGTCGACATAAAATTCTGGCCTCATCACTACTCACTCAAAATTTGTTCTCCAAACCACCCAGATTGGTCTTCAAACAACCTCCCAACCTTAGAAACAAACTGGTGCATCCCAAATTGCCACCCATTGCCACGTTGGTAATATCACCACCTTCAGGGAGTCATCTCATCCTTGCAATAGCCCACATTGTAGCTCCTGTGCTATGCACCAATCTTCCACCTCCTGCAACAGCAGACTCATCAATCAGACTTATCCTATCCAGGGCAGTTACGACTATGCGACAGAAAATCTCATCTACCAGCTACAGTATGTTCACTACAACGCAGAGTACCTACTGTGACGTTGTGAACATCACATTTATGATTGTAAGCGCAGAACAACAGCCTTGTGTGGGCACGAGGGTCTAGAGGATTTTGTTTTGTTTAGTTGGTAGGCTTGGCATGTGCCAGGTGTATGGTTCCCGTTATGTTCTTGAGACAGGTTGCGAGTGTGGGAGCGTGCAGTGGAGGGGAAAGGGGAAAGTTGAGTCGTGTTACTGGGCGGAGACGGTTGACAGTCGTTAAATGGACGGGAATGATGTACGAGTTGAGCCGGCAGGCAGCCCAGACCAAGCACTGCGTACTGGACAACCGTATGAGTAATTGAAACAGCCTACAGTTTGTTTTGTCAGCTGGCTAGCCTTGTTGGTTTACAGGACTTTTGAAACAGTAACTGTTAGTGTTGCGCTTGTGAGTGAAGCTTCCGGAGCGTGCGAACAGGAAGACAACATTTATTCTGCATCATAGATCAATACTTTTGACGGCCGGTGTAGGGGTATGTTACAGTGCTTCGGAAATCTGCTGGTTATTTTCCATTTGTATGTCAATTTTAAACTTTGGCATCCCGTACATTCTAAATTGCTGTTAATAGCATGCTAATTAAATGTGCAGTACGTTCACAGAAATTTATTGGTGCAAGTACCTGAATATACTGCAGATGTAGGTACTTGTCAAATGCATCGGCGGTGAATTTAATCTCGTGAACGAGAAAGTGACGGTGGTGACGTAAGAATTTACCGGTTGCGACGGACGTCACGTTTGACCGAGCTGTGCTGGGTTGTCTTGGGCATCAACTGTGTCGTAGAGTTTTATGATACACTGTGGGTTTGCGGCGTCGCCAAGATTCGTCGGCACTCGCAAGGAAAAAGGAGTGTGTTCTGCTGTTCAGAGTCTCCATGCGGTATCAGCATTATGAGGTATTATGCTGTGCGGTAGAATTTCAAGGTAAACTCATCAACACTTTATTATACCGTCAGACTCCATCTCTTGGACAGCCCCAGGCAAATTATCTGCTGTTCTGCGAGTAAAAATAATGAAATACACTGTGTAGTCATCACAGTGCTCAGTAATTAAGGCAATGTACATAGTATTTTATGACATAATGTGTTTTTTTTTTATGTGCCAGGGTTAATAGTTCTCAAATTAAATATTGTGCCCAGTAGCATAAACGAGACAATTGACTGTGCAAAGCGAGTACTAATTGATTGTTAATTATGCAGCTCCTTGTAGAATGTCTTGATAGCCAAGTGACATTTTTAAAAATATCACTTATCTTATTATTGTTTTCTTTCATAAGCATGAAAACTATTAATGTTTACACTGAGTGTTAATNTTAAAAATATCACTTATCTTATTATTGTTTTCTTTCATAAGCATGAAAACTATTAATGTTTACACTGAGTGTTAATGTTTTACAGTAATACAAGTATAAAAGTAATTTTGGTTGTTGTAAAGCTATACCACCGTATTTTTTTTAAAAGTTGTTTGAAGCCTACATATATTTTTATAACTTTTTAAGCGTATGTAGAGTAGTAATAATTCGTACACTGTGTGAATCATGTATTGAGTCTATTGTAGCGAATAAGATTTACTTGTGAACAGTAAGCAGTGATTAGTGCAATATGGAAGATATTGGGGCAATTGTATTAACCCTTTTTTTTTTTAGGAGTAATAATTTATATGCCATGTGTAATCATGCAATGAGTTTATTTTAGCAAATAATACATGCTTGTGCACATTAAGTGGAGATTTGGTTGTTTTATCTGCTATTAATACAGCAAATTGTTTGTTGTGTCCCCGGTATGTTAGATAACTGTGCCAGTTGTGTTGTCACTTGTTTCATGTAATTGTAATTCCATTAATTTTACCTGGTATATATTTTTATGCTTTTGTTTTAAAAAAATATTTTTTCTTTATGTTTATTAATTTTGATATTGTGTAAATTCTTAATGTCAGTAAAATGAAAAACGTGATTTGTGATTTATTATACAGACTGAGTATAAAATAATACCCCAACTTTGAAGGTCTATAATATCAAAGCCAAACAACCTACAACCTTGATTGACCAATCAAATGAACCGTGGAACCGTGAAGTTTGTTTACCATGCATTCATAAATGTTCAATGTGACCACCACGAGCGGCCCGAATGACATCTACACGATAATCAAGCTCGTTCCACGCTCTGTCAGCATGTCCGTTGTTACGGTTTGGATGGCGTTCGTAACTCTCGGTTTGAGGTGGTGAGGGGGTAACGAGCTCACATTCGACATGTCAATATGAAGGGGGACAGTCTGATGTTTCCTTTATGATGCGCTACCCCATTGGCACCTAGCTGTTCGCGGATACCTGAACGAGACGTTGCCGCAACACTGGATTGGTCGAGGAGCAGCTGGTGACCAGGCTCTTCACCACTGGCCACCAAGAAAAAAAATCGCATGGGGTAAGCCCGGATCTTACCCCACGCGGTTTTTTTTCTATGGGGGTACATAAAGGATTAAGTGTTTCGTCCACCATTGCGGCTAACATTGACGACCTCAAAACGAGACTTATGGACGCCATCGAAACTGTAACACTGGACATGCTGACAAGAGTGTGGAACAAGTTTGATTATCACGTACATGTCGTTTGGGCCGCTCGTGGTGGTCACATTGAACATTTATCAATGCATGGTATAAACCAACTTCACAGTTCCATGGNTGTTACGGTTTGGATGGCGTCCGTAACTCTCGGTTTGAGGTGGTGAGGGGGTAACGAGCTCACATTCGACATGTCAATATGAAGGGGGACAGTCTGATGTTTCCTTTATGATGCGCTACCCCATTGGCACCTAGCTGTTCGCGGATACCTGAACGAGACGTTGCCGCAACACTGGATTGGTCGAGGAGCAGCTGGTGACCAGGCTCTTCACCACTGGCCCCCAAGAAAAAAAATCGCATGGGGTAAGCCCGGATCTTACCCCATGCAATTTTTTTTCTATGGGGGTACATAAAGGATTAAGTGTTTCGTCCACCATTGCGGCTAACATTGACGACCTCAAAACGAGACTTATGGACGCCATCGAAACCGTAACACTGGACATGCTGACAAGAGTGTGGAACAAGTTTGATTATCACGTACATGTCGTTTGGGCCGCTCGTGGT
>NQII01014230.1:0-10840 GCA_002778355.1 Clitarchus hookeri | reverse complement strand
TGTAAAACTGATTTAGATGTAATCAGTACTTTAGAACAGTGATTTTTGCTGACAGTCTAAGGACTTATCTTCATTTAGAAATGTTGTTTATCATAGTTTTCTAATATTGAAGTAATGAGAAATGTAATTATGTTAAATGCAAAAATTACGAGGGTGTGTTGAAATATTGAAAGATATATAATTTTGACATTTTGATAAGTTTTGATAACTAAACATTGTAAAATCGATTATATCTAGTTACCTCCTTGTTTTGTATCCTCTGTGCTATGGCCAGTTTAAAACAATGTAAAAATGTGTGTTGGGTGTGTCTCTTTGACTAAAAACTATTAAGTTTAACAAAACGAATTACCTTGTTTATCTTTATAGAATAGGCTCCTTCATCATTCATAAACGGTCATCATTACCATGCATTAATGTATACTGCTGCCACACAAAACTTCATACAGTCTAGTTTCATGCTCCCTACAGATATCACTCCAGCCGCTCATGTAATTTGCTTAGCCACGAATCCACACACCAGCACTGCACTAGATCAAGCAACCTTGACAGAATAACCACAGCAAAAGTTACCCCGGACATTAGTAAAGCTGCCATCCTTGGTGTCCTGTGGCTTACTGAATAAAACATCATAGTTGAACCCACAACATGTGGTATCCAGTTCGGCCTGAAGGAGCGACGTGCAGTGTATAACCTTGACTGGTGACCAGCTGATGCAGTACCAGATGATTCACAAGTGCTCATGGATAACAACATTCCAACCGAACACCAGGCAGCATTTCAGCAGATCCTTGGCGAACGACGATACATATTTGCAACGCAAAATTCCCTTCGATGAACCACAGTAGTTGAGCATGCCATATTGCTAGTGCAAGACAAACACATTTGTACACCATAATGTAGTTATTTCTCACATCAAGAACATATCATAAAGCATCAGATCCAAGAAATGCTAAGTGACAGTGTCATTGAGCCCACTAACAGTGAATACAACTTCGCAATAACACTTGCACCTAAGAAAGATGGTACATCGAGATTCTGTGTTGAATTTCACCCAGTGAGCCAAGTGATTTGCCGAGTGTTGTAAGGTAATGTCACCCCTCGACCTCAAGAGTGGCTATTGGCAAGTACCTGTCAAGCTAGAAGACCATGGTAAAACAGCTTGCACGGCGCCTTACGGCAGGGGCTTTCAGTTCTGCGCCATGCCTGAAGTATGTACCCGCCACCTTTCAGTCGATGATGGTGCGAGTGCTGAATGGGCTTGTCGGTGAGTTCACGATCGCATACCTCGACGACATTGTCATCTGGTCTGAAAGTTGGGAAGAACACCTACACTACTTGTCTCTTGTGCTGGAACGAATGGCTATCAAAGGACTCACATATGGTACCGCCAAATGTCACCTAAGCAAGACCAACGTTGACTTCCTGAGTCACGTCGTCGATGTAGAAAGTAACAGACCAAGCCCCGAACTCTTGTGGTTGATTGATGTATGCCAACCACCTCGCACATGCAAGCAGCTAAGAAAGTGTTTCGGACTCATCAATTAGCTCCAGGAATACATCCGAGACTTTTTCATCATCACCGCACTGCTCACGAACCTTCTGTCCTCACAGCGGTGGTTCCAGTAGGACAGCACCACCGATAACACATTACAGATTATCAAGTCACATTTCCGGGAGTGCCCCGCCTTGGCCAGGTGCGGCTCGACAAAACACCTGTACCTGCAGACTGATGCAAGTGAAGAAGGACATGGAGATGTCCTTTATCAACATGGTGACAACAATGAGTGTCATGTCATCGACTATGCCAGTGCCAAGTTTGAACCTAACGAGAGGATTTATGATGTCAACGAATGTGAGAGTTTGGTAGTTGTGTGATCGGTCAAGAAGTACGGCACGTGACTGAGTACCTAGCTTCAAGCTTCGCATTGACAACCGATGTTTGGTATGGCTAAACATCATGCGCGAGGCATGCAGCAAGCTGACATGTTGGTTATTGCTCTTCAAAGGCTACGACTTCATGCTACGACTTCATGGTGGAGCATGTCCCGGGCAGCGAGAATCAGCTCGCCGATGCTCTGTTAAGGTCGCCATGTGCCGATGTCGTGGTGCAAGACGATGCAGAATGGGATGAGATCCTGCCACCAACCGCCTCGCGGGAGCCAGTCAGAGAGGTAAGCCTCTGACTTATCAGTGCTGACGATGACGACAACACTGTGCACGAACTGTATCGAGCGGTTGTAGATGCGAAGTTGAGATGCATACTCAGCCGAGAATACTGGAACTGTTGCGCAAGTAGGGCTGTAGAGTGCTGGACTGTATTGGATGGACAATTAGAGACCTGCGCCCCCAACAACCGATATGTGTGGTGCCTGTTCGCTCCCCTGAATGTGAGGGAAAAAGTGTTGAAGCACGTGTTCGACAGTAGTGTTTCAGGACATCCGGGGACAGAACAAACGATCGGAAACAAGCACAAGCTCTTTTTCAGGCCCGGCATAACCAAACATGCACAGTTCAAATGTTGGGAAAAAAATCTGATTTGGCGAAGAAATGTTTTATTTGAGGGAAAATTAATTATTTGGTAAAAATATATTATTGGAAAAACCAGTGGTTTTATATTACATGAACCAAGTGTTAGCAAGTGCTCTCGTGACCACTTGTACCTCCGCAATCACTTATACAATCTAGCCGACACCAGGCCGAAGCGAACATCCGGCAACGAGCATGACAGAAAGTGCCGGCGAGAACGAAATACACCCGCCTCGCCTCATGTACTACGTGACTCAAGGGACCATCTTACTTAATTCACCACAATAGGTAACTCTTGGGGGGCGAATAACAAGCGGTCCAGCAAGGTGTCAACATAATTCCATGGCCATCAGGTGCACCATACATTATAGAGACATCCCGGCAGCTCTCAATGAGACCTCCAGTGTCTCACCCAGTGAAATCACATCGACCTGCCTACTGGCCAGGGAAAGAGTGCCACGTAATCCCATGATGTGAACCGCACGTTCACGAGCCCTTCTTGCCTACTGTGACTGCCGCAGTATGTCCACACCAGATGCAGCACACCGACAGGCTTGTGGGAACGAGTACAAGTGCATTAGTGTTCTAATTTATTTATTCCGTTTATTTCATCAGTGTATTTGTTAATAGCGCCAGTGCATAAATTAATTAGTAATTTGTTTTGTCATGGGAGACAGTCTGCTCAGCCACAGCCAGAGACATGTGACATTCTATACTTGGCAACGCTGTGGCTGGTGCAATACAAACATTTAGGAATAATGTAATCATTTTTATTATGTATTTGTGTAAGGGCAATTATGTTTTCTTATGTTAATTTAGTTCATATCATTTTCCATCCCATAATCATCTTTCAGTGTATATTGTGTTTCACCGTTGCACCGCGTGGCGTCAGCTGCGCTTAGGTGGCGAAAGCCGGCGTACGCTTCCGCCCAGTATTCGTTAGCACTTGAACGAACTCAGACGTAACGCTCTCTCACTCCGCAGAAGCCCTAGCAAGGACATCATCAGTCGAATCGTATCCAGTCGCATCAATAGTATTGTAAATCATTATCACTATCTCTTTCATTATTTAACTTGCATAGTGCGGAGGGGAGAGCGATGTTATTATTTCTCGGGAATCGTAAAGTTCATTTCGAGCTTCACATTATAAGACCACGTGGTCGCTCGTAGTTCCGGGCCATTCAGGCCACGTGTCTTGTGGATAGTTATGTGTACAATAACGGGGTAATAAATATATTATCACGCACCACTCTATTTTATTCATAATAAAGTACGGCGTGCGAAGTGGCCGACAGCCTCGGCATAGTGTGTATGACGGAGTGTTTACCAGAGCCCCTAGGCCGTCGACGAACGACCCTACATGTCATCAGCTCACCGCAGAGCTGTGGCGCTGGGCACATACATATCACTTCACACCTCTGGGAACACCGCGGATCAAGTTGGCTTTTTCGCCGTAGCCAAGCTTGGTCACGTCACCCAAGGGGTACGAAATAGTGGGGAATAAAATGCAGTTTGCATAAAAAGTGCTTCGAACCCCATGTGTAGTCCATTCATTGCTATTTCTTTATTATTCATCCAATCGAGCATGACTACCCACACCCCTTTTGAGAGAATGTACTTGCCCAACCCTCCAGGTTGGAACACTTGGACTCGGCGACCGGCGAGGTTTTCCAGAAGTGGGATAGCCGATTTTAAAACCATTGTTTTATTAATTTTTATAATTCCTTTTATTAAGAGTAACAATATCTGCCTAAACTGGCCTCAGTTCTTTTCAATTAAATTGTTTAGTACAGTGACATACCAAGTGATGCCACATTCTCAAACATAATAAACATTTACTTAGAGTAGGGTATGTCATCAACATGTATCTCTGCAAAGTAACTTTATTTTGTCCTACTTTGTTTAGTTGTAATAGGGCAAAATATATTTTTCCCATATTTTAGCGCCAGCTTCGGCAACCACTAGAGGAAGCCGACGACATGATGTTAGTCTGCAGCCGGCAGCACAGGAGTTTCGTTCCACGCGGACTCCCTTGGCACCCTCAAACTTGGTTGTAATCACTTAACTTCATTTATTAGTGCCGAGGGGTCGACCGTCTGTAACCCTGCGATGTAACCAGGGCTTAATGCATCACACATGCTATCTAATAATATTCTTGGCCTAGGCCTTTTCTCCGCATTGGTCATCGGCAGACCGATTGCCGAGACCGCTTAACCTTGTATGTGTATCGTATGAGCACATGTATCAAAAGGCAACAAGTAAACGTCTTAAGCCCACACTTGTTTTTAATTTGTTTTAACCCCCTCCGGGTTCTTAGGGCGCTTCACCCACTTGCAGCAATACCAAAGTGAGTATAAAAGCATGTGAGGTGGCTCATAACCTCACCAAAATAATGGTGGCAACAAGGTACACATACTGGATTACATGCACCAGCTACATCTACAAGCACTGTAGACCTCCAGAGGACTCCAGCGACACACAGGCCGTCGACTGAACGTCCCTCATTTAACTCATGTTCTAAGTTATGGCGCTGGGAAATTTAACCAGTCAGCCCCCTTAATCCGAGAGTCAAGATAAGGTGAGAACTCTCATCACCATCCCCGGAACCCCCTCTTTCATATAATATGTTTGTGCAAAAGATTTCTGGTTCTGTGGGTCAATTGGAGATGATGTTAACTGAATTTTAGAACGGCGGAAAGTCGTGAGGAAGTGGGGAATAAATGTGAAGTGGTATCTTTTCAAAGCAGCGAAAAACGACACTTACAGCAAATTGCACTGAAGGGACAAAGGGCAATATTTATTGTGTTAATGCCTCTTATTTTACACTACTTTCGGTAGAATTACATATTTGAAGGTATGCGACTTTAGCTATGGTAAATACTGGGTAACAGAAACCTTTATAAATCAGGAGAATTGCAGCCTTTTGTTATGGAGGCGTATCCTAGTTTTCCATGACATAACTGCTATTGCCGTAATGTGGCGCGTTATCATATGGCCTCTAAGACTATTTGTCACCCATATGGCTCACCACCTGTCTGCCTGGGATACATCTTGTGGTAAGATAAAAGTTTTTCTAAAAATTCAATAAGATATAGAACATGGAGCACAACATATTTTTGTCGCTTTGTAACTGAATATATAATTTTAGAATAAGATAACATAAATATTGTGTTAAATTCAAAGTAAAAAAATTGGCTGTAGACATAGATTATTTTTAACATGGGCATAAATATGTTTTAAATTTAAAAAAAACATTGATATAATAAGGTTACAAATGAATATAATTTAAGTAATTTCCGGGTGTTAGTATTGAAATAATTTTAGAAGTAAGAACAAGAAGTTACTCATATAACTAATGAGCCNAAGTAATTTCCGGGTGTTAGTATTGAAATAATTTTAGAAGTAAGAACAAGAAGTTACTCATATAACTAATGAGCCTACTTTCCTCAACATGGGTGCTATTAATTGTTAAATAATTTCTTAAAAGCTGAGTTGGTAGGAAGGACTTGACTTCTATATGAAAGCGATAACTTTAGAAATGAAACCAGAAAATTTCCTACAATAAGCTAGCATGCAATCCACTGCATTAAGAAGGTCAAATTCGGAGCATCAGCTTCTGATTTAATAAGTCTAATATTTAGAATGATAGGATTTACTGACCTAAGATATTTACAGAGCCTTAATTTGGAAAATAAGTGACAAGGCCATATAAAACATAAGTTTTCATGGCCTACCGTAGCGCTCCTTGTGTGAAGAATTAAATGGAAATTGGTTGTTTATTCGCTGAGATATGATATGAAAAACTTTCTTTATTTTCTTATTTTCTTGTTTGATGCTATCTTATAAAATTTCCAGAAAAAAAAGTCTATGACGATGCTTCTAATGTATACTGCTATCATACAAATTTTGGTTGAATTTTGTTAAATGGTTAAATATATATGTCAAACTTACCTAAATGATTTATGAAGCTGCCATTTTGAGTATCGTTGCCTAACCCATTTGAATCATGGAGTTTACCTGTTCTTCTGTACCACTTATGGTGTGCACAAATTTGTACAAATTTATTAGAAATTTTCCAGCATAACACTTGGTCGAAATCGGTTGATTGGTTCTCGAGACATGCCATAAAACCTCCATAATTTTCATGTGGTGAACTTCATCGATGGAGGACGAAAAATAATGTAGTAGCGAATTTCAGTGATTGTATAGTGCCAATATACAAAGATAAGTTGAAATACATAACATAGTTTCGTACATATCGTCCACAAAACTAAAATGATATTAGAGAAGCCATTATGTAAATAAGTGTGTCCTACTTTGAAAAATACATTTAATTTTATGGGTGGCTTCAGTAAAACATCTTCGTCGAATTTTGTAAGTATGGGTTGATTGTTTCCAGAGATATGAAATAAAAATATNGTGGCTTCAGTAAAACATCTTCGTCGAATTTTGTAAGTATGGGTTGATTGTTTCCAGAGATATGAAATAAAAATATATTTTTTATGGTAGCACTATCTTACGAAATGGCAGAGAAATAGGCTCTGCATAGACAAATTTGATGGTTGTTAATCGTACTGCCATCATACAAAATTAAGTATGGAATTTCTTTCGTTAATAAAATATACACTGAGGTGACAAAAGTCATGGGATAGCAATATGGAAATATACAGATGGCAGTAGTATNTTCGTTAATAAAATATACACTGAGGTGACAAAAGTCATGGGATAGCAATATGGAAATATACAGATGGCAGTAGTATAGCGTACAAAATGTATAAATGGGCAGTGCATTGGTTGGGCTTTCATTGTTACTCAAGTGATTCATGTGAATAGGTTTCTGACGTGATTATGGCCGCACAACGGTAATTAACAGACTTTGAACGTGGAATGGTAGTTGGAGCTAAACGCATGGGACATTCCATTTCGGAAATGGTTAGGGAATTCAACATTCCGAGATCCACAGTGTCAAGAGTGTGCCGAGAATACCTAATTTCAGGTGTAATGGACAACGCAGTAGCCGACCGCGTGCACTTAATGACCNTGTAATGGACAACGCAGTAGCCGACCGCGTGCACTTAATGACCGAGACCAACGACGTGTTGCGCAGAATGGTCAGTGTTAACAGACAAGAAACACTGCATGAAATAACCGCAGGAATCAATGTGGGATGTATAACNTGCGCAGAATGGTCAGTGTTAACAGACAAGAAACACTGCATGAAATAACCGCAGGAATCAATGTGGGATGTATAACGGACGTGTCCGTTAGGACAGTGTGGCGAACATTAGCTGTACTGGGCTATGCCAGCAGAAGACCGACTCGACACGGAAATGATTGTCGTGCTTTAGCGGACGTCGCGGAGTCCTGGGCTCGTGACCATATCGGTTGGACCCTAGACTACTGGAAAACCATGGCTTGGTCAGATGAGTCCCGATTTCAGTTGGTAAGAGCTAATGGTAGGGGTCGAGTATTGCGCAGACCCCACGAATCCATGGACCCAAGTTGTCAACAGGGATCTGTGCAAGCTGGTGGTGGCTCCATTATTNGTTGCGCAGACCCCACGAATCCATGGACCCAAGTTGTCAACAGGGATCTGTGCAAGCTGGTGGTGGCTCCATTATTGTGTGGGCTGTTTTTACATGGAATGGACTGGGACCTCTGGTCCAACTGAATCGATCGTTGACTGAAAAGGGTTATGTTCAGCTACTTGGAAACCACTTGCAGCCATTCATGGACTTCATGCACCCAAACAACGATGTATTTTTTATGATGACAATGCGCCATGTCACCGGGCCACAACTGTTCGCGATACCAAACTTCTTGTAAGTGGACAATTCCAGCGAATGATTTGGCCACCAAAATCGCCCGACATGAATCCCACCGAAAATTTATGGGACATAATCGAGAAGTTAGTTCGTGCACAAACTCCTGCACCGACAACACTTTCGCAATTATGAATGTCTATAGAGGCAGCATGGCTCAATATTTCTGCCGGGGACTTCCAACGACTTGTTGAGTCCATGCCACGTCGAGTTGCTGCACTTCGCCGGGCAAAAGGAGGTCCGACACGATATTAGGAGGTATCCCATGACTTTTGTCGCCTCAGTGTATGTACTGAGCTAAAAAATTAATATAGCCACCATTTTGGAAATAAATGCCTGACCTACATAAAACATACTAGTTTATGCAACCTATCATTGCAATTTATTTGCCAAATTTGGAAGGAATCTGTGAATTGTTTCCGAGATATGACAAAAAAACGTTATTTACTCGCATGATGCTAACTTACAAAATGGTGGACAAAAGATACTCTATGTACATATAGTTGATAGTATTTTGCGCGCTTTGTTATAACATGTAGGTGCGTAATCTGCTGTATCGGTTTTAAACGTATTTCATGTAGACTAAATGTAAGTAGATGTTGATTGTAAACGATTCGTTTTTGAGTCGTCGTGGAGTGATGAGTAGCTTGTGGATTGCTGTGGATAGCGTGCAGGGATTAGGTGATGGTAATGTGGTCGAATTGGTTTTTGTGATCCATAAATATTGATCGCAGGTAAGCAATGGATGTCAATGAACAAACTGCGCACTAGAGGAAATCGTCAGTGGATAAGCTCATAATGATGTTCTTCAGGCAAAAACTAATCGTGTAGGGATTTATGGCTCTTCGATGAAGACTCTTAATACTGCGAGTCACGTTAACCCTCCCTGAGTATGCTATCCTCGGGATGGTCCAGGTCTCTTTGTTGTTTTTGTTGAGTCGCAAGACAAATATTGGCAGTTTAAACCCCATTTCTTTAGGTCGCAAACTTCATCCCAACCGATATATTTTACATATCCAAAGAGTAGGACCAGCTAAATTGAAAATTACTTTTACTTCTGGTCTTGCAGCCAATCAGTTTATGGGTTCAGATTTATTGACGAAATTGAAAGTGTATGTAACTATACCTACTAGCCTTGTACAACACCAAGGTTTGGTGTATGGCATCCCTCTCGATATGTCAGTAGATTAAATATGATAAGGTCTGGGATGTGATTACAAGGTTCTTTCCATTGAGAGGTTAACCAAATCTTATGCTGATGGCAAAACTAAAGTCCAGCCTTATTTTCGGATCTTTCTGGTGCCACAACCACAGCCTTCGTATCCAATTATATCCCCACCCACCACAATAGCTCAATTTCCACCTCTGCACACACCATCCTCCCTCGTAGTTTCCTCCGGCTTTCCCGACTACATATTCACTAGCTACACAGATCTCCACCCGACCCTCCCGAATGGCCACAGTGCAGTCTGTTGGCTATACAGTTTGCTACAAGGCGCTACCTCCCGTCACTTCTAACACTGTTACCCCTTCGTTTAATATTAGAGACTATTATGCTCAATTCAAACCGGATTCTGTCGACAATTTTCTCTCCCCCGTTCCTACCCCACTACCTGACGAGGTTCCGCCTGCTGAGGTGTGTGAGGTCCCTAGACTTAATAAATACAAATTGAATTCCTTGATTGACCCAAATGAGCATATGTTCACTATAGCAAAAAAAAAAACTTGACTTATAATTTTGACCGGGAGAGTCTTGTTCAATTNCCAAATGAGCATATGTTCACTATAGCAAAAAAAAAAACTTGACTTATAATTTTGACCGGGAGAGTCTTGTTCAATTATTTATTAAAATTCTCCTATAAGGGTATGTGTCTTTTTGAGGTGAGTGTGTCTGCTTTTATTTTCCTTTTTATTGCCACTCTTGTTTCCCCCATGTTTTTTCACAGTACAGTGGAACGCTAGATCTCTCCTGTCTAATAGATTTCCCCTCCTTCATTATTTGGACTCTCATACCACAGACGTTGTTCTTGTGACCGAAACTCGGATGTTAGGTACCCACCCTCTTTATATAAGATCCTTTCGGTCTTTCGTCTCCCNGTTGTTCTTGTGACCGAAACTCGGATGTTAGGTACCCACCCTCTTTATATAAGATCCTTTCGGTCTTTCGTCTCCCCTAAAGCTGACAGAGGGATGGCTATATATTTATGGGACACACATGCTGGTGAGGTTTTCAACATTACTTAACCTGGCAGTTTCCACGGTGTTGATGCGATGGTGATTCGGTCGTCTCTAGTATGTTTCCATATCATTATCGTCTCAGTCTATGCCCACCCTAAATTTCGATGTTCAGATCACGATTGGGCCTCTTTCTTTTCCCAATTTCCACAACGTGTACTTGTGGGTGGCGATTTCAATTGCCACCATCGTATGTGGGGTAATGTCTTCGAGGATGTCTCTGGTTGCCATTTGGCGGAATTTTTACTTACATAATT
>NQII01014229.1:0-18206 GCA_002778355.1 Clitarchus hookeri | reverse complement strand
TCGGGCAGGGTGGGTGAGCGGGAGGGGCCCAGTGGGCCGCAAAGTCGCCACCCTCGCCTCCAACCTATACTACCAGTGCTAAAACTATCAGTTCGCAGGGAGATTTTCCTCTCATATGACACGCATACAAATATACTCTATAATGTCATGGTATACGCTTCTATTATTTATTTTGACTGTAACCTTTACATTCGCAATTTTAGGTAACCGTTTGCCTGGTGCGCGAAATGTTTTACATTGTGTTTGAAGTACACATTTTTAAAGCGAGCTATTTATTGTACATATTCGCAATCTGTTCCCGTACGAAAATTAATCACATTTCACAATAGTTACAATTGTTAAAACATCTTTTACATTACCAATACTAATTTGAAGACTTTCAGTATGGCCAAAAACAACATTTTTAAACTGTCTTAACTTAAATTGTTTTACTTAAATACCTGCGAAACAACCATAGTGACCTGAAAACAATTTTGATGGCATAAATTTAGGGCGAAAACAGTTAAGATCAGGAATGCATAACTTTAAAATACTCTGAAAGGATATACTATTACCGCTTACCTCAAACAGTGGATGTTGTTGTTCAGTGATAATTTATTCACTTTCGGAAAGTGGCAGCGCCAGTTCCGATTCGGAAGAGGAAAATTCGTCGTCAGATGAATCACTCGAGTCACTGGAGTCACGGCTTAGGCATACCACAAAACCGTCTATTGCGTCTTCCACACAACGGTCCTTTTGCCAGTAGTCTGCTTCTATATTTTGGACATGCGAACAGTATCCTTGCCAGTCTTCTTCAGCGACGGANTTGCCAGTAGTCTGCTTCTATATTTTGGACATGCGAACAGTATCCTTGCCAGTCTTCTTCAGCGACGGAAGATATTCCTTCCGTCGTGATTTCCATTAGCTTTGTTAACGACAAGCTAGCAGTAATGTTCTTTTCCCGCACTAGTCTCTTTGTTTTAGACCACGCTAGTTCAATGGGATTAAGTTCGCACATATAAGGAGGAAGTCTAAGAACATCGTGTCCGTGCAGTTTTAAAAGTTGGTCAATGCGAAATACTTTTTCAGGCTTCCTGTTCTGCGCAATTAAGTCGAAAAGCTCTGTTTTTCGCATTTCATGAGTAAAGGGAATGTTGTTATTGGTCAACCATGACTCCATTTCCTTTTTCACTGCATACTTCGATGGGGGTTTATTTTCTTGCACTGAGTGGTAAGGCGCATTGTCCATAATAACAACAGACTTTTCCGGTAGGTTTGGCAATAACTGCTTATGCATCCACTTTTCAAAGTTCGCAGAATTCATCTGCCCATGGTAGTCCCCCGTAGCTCTGCCTGCTGGAAAAATTAGCAGTGCATTTTCAATGAATCCAGTTTTAGCACCTGCATGAACAACAATTAAACGGTTCGAAGAACTGCTGTTGGTTAACACACCACGTTCAGTATCACTTTGCCAACATTTGTTAAATGTGATGTTGCTATCAACCCAGGTTTCATCAATGTAAATTATGGGGCGCCCCTCCATTCTGTAGTGGAGAATTGATTTTAAGTATTTACAACGCCAGTGGACAATGTGCGGTCTTTCCACTAATAGTTTCCGAGAACTGTTACACCGTTTCCATTTAAACCCCATTTCTTTCAGTATCCGCCTGAGCGTGTGAACACCCCATGGAAAATCAATTTTTTCTCTCAAAGCAACGAGAAGCTTAGGACATGTTGGTACTTGTTTCTGTACTAAGTAAAAATCATGAATGACGTCTCTGATTACTCTCCTATCAAATGAGTCACAGTGCACATTTCTTTCACGTGGACGCCTGGTGTTGACAGCGAACTGTTACAAGCATCGGCACCTTCTTTGCGAATTCTGGAAACACTTCTCATAGAAATTCCAGTGTATTCTGATGCACGCAGATTGGATTGAGATAATAAATGTTTTATTTGGCCATCAGTAGCTTCTTCGTCACATTTATTTATCACATGTCTGATCACCTCCCTCGCTTCGCTATGTATAGTTTTCCCTTTCTTCCTAGACTGCGCCATAATATACCGTCCTGATACGCACGCAACCGACACTAACTCGTGACTGACTTCCAGAGAGCTGTTTATTTTGGGATGACTAGTAGCGAGGGTAACCCATTACTCTGACAGCGGTCTTTAAAAGCCGGAAGGGGACAAGGGAGGGTTTGCGGCCCCGACCACCACCCCGCCACGCAGCCTTGCCTTCTCGTCAGCTCCCTACTTGTAGATACATCTGTGCTAGTCTTGGCCAATTAAATTAAGATTTTAACTGCTGGGTCCTTGGAATGAGACCACTCATTACCGGAACACTAACCAACCGTGATTTCGCCCCTGGCAATATCCCTTGTAAGACATCTTCTTCCTTCTAACGCTTCAAGAGCCATATTTTTAATACATCTAGATATGGTCTGTTCACGGTCAAATAAGAACTTTTGAAAACAACTTATGAAAAAAATCATTGCCAGCAATACTGCACCGCACACTACCAAACACAATGACATGTGCAGGCTCCTTGTTAAGTTGGCAGAGAATTATGAAATATAGTTCCAAGTCTTAACGTTATTTTGCGGGTGTAATGTTTGAATTTATGGCAATTAAAGTAGACTTTTTTATGCTTAATACAATATAGAGTACAAAATGGCGTATTAGTAACACATCTAGGACTTCAAAAATATTACGTCTTTCCTTGACTGACGCATGAACAAAGTCGTAAGGCCCACGGCAATGTACATTTTAGACAACGCGGAAGGATACAAAATTAGGAAAAAATAGATCTTAAGTAGGGCTTTTAAGGTGTTAAATGTACCGTGAACAGCCTATAAATGTTTATAATGAACAGGGATCACTTTAAATAGCGAAGTTCAAGTTACAAACTATTACTTGATAAATATTTCACTTGAAATAAATGAACGTGTTTAATAATAGCATGCTTCTGAACAGTAATTACAAAATTGGGAGAAAGGAAATGTTATATTTAAATGTTCTTCAAAGTGTACAAAAATTACGGTTTTTTACCTTACATTCCTCAGAAAGATGGAACTAGTCAATCATGTGGCTGTGTGTTATCTTGCCCCAGTAATGTCTGAAACTAGCCAAATAGACCGGAATTATATTTTGTACGGTGCAATTTTGAAACTACGACCGTGTATCCCACCTGCAGACTTTTAATATCATTCTGAAGTGTGGTTATTCTCTAAATCACACAATTGCCACAATTCTCCCCAAGAAGTGACCTTATTTTATATTATATTCTATTATATTCTTATTTTATATTATATTCTTACACCAAATTAAACCATGTTGATACTTTTGCTATCATAACTAGTTGAAACTTCGTAAGACGTTGTGGTCGTGTGGTAACGGGCGTGGCCTTGAGACACAAGGAACACTGGTTTGAGTCACTGTACCAAGTTTTTCTTTTTTTTTTCAAGGAATACGATGATTGTTTACTTTTTTTCAGTTAGCTCTTATTTGTTTTATCAGAGATTTTTAGGAGATCATAAAATACAATTTCATTTCCCTTCCCAATGATATTATTTGGAATACAGGCCCATAATTTGAGATGTTACAAATGCATGCATGGCAGTAGGGTTTCAAAGGATTTTTTCTTGTAACAGTACAAAACAATGTTTACATAGAAATGCATCCACAAAGTTTTAGGCGTTAAGTTATTTGTGACAGCTGGTAGTTGTTTACTTGAAGGCTGCCAGGGCACAGTGAAAACTTACGTGCTGTGGCAGTGGACTAGTTGGCAGACAGCCAACAAGTTCAACTGAGGGCCTAAGCACCGTAGCTTTGCCAGCTGGAGCCGAGCCACGGGATGTTTCATACACAGTCTCCCTGCGAGTGCTCTCGGAGTTCGTACATGAATCTTCGTCTTCGGGAAGGTCGGCGAGGCGGCGTGTCAGCTTGGAACTTTCGAGCCCGATTCAATTCGCGAATTTCAGGTGTTTGAAATACGATATTTCATGTTACGTGCTGTACTATAAGCCAACAACACTAGTTTCGGTGGCGTAGTGGCTAGGGCGCTCGCCTCCCACCAGGGCGATCCGGGTTCGATCCTCGGAAGGTTCACTCCTGGATTTTCGCATGTGGATATCGTGCTGGACGATGCCGCTTGCCGGCGGGTTTTCTCGGGGTACTCCCGTTTCCCCAGCCCTTGCATTCCAGCGCCGCTCTATTCTAGGGTTTCATTTCTGCCATGCTCGGGGATGACGGTCACCTACGGGTCCCAGCTGGAAAGACCGTCACTCGGAGGGTGTTGCCTTGACCTGGGTGCACTCCCCACACGCCATTATTATTATTCGGTGTTACGACCATTGGGCTGTTGGCTTTGTGATCGCCTGGAAAAATAAGAACCATTCATAACCTAGAACAGCAACACTGTTAAAAAACCATTAACCCACAGGGAAGATCATCAGGCATTGAGCCTGACACTGCAGAGTACTGGCCAAAAATAACTTTCCTGTGCGTTGTGTGCACAATCAAGTACACTTGGTATGAATGGGCTAATGGTGGAGGCGACTTCGTCGGGTGTCATTGTGAACCAGGCTACCTCTTGATCCCGGTTATTTTGCGCTAGGTTATCCTGATATTCTGATCATTACGCTTTGAAATGGTCGTTTATGCGCAATTAAAATGAAAACGCAATACGACTGTTGACCCTCGATGATTGGTAAGGGAGGTACGCGTCCTTTAATGTCGAGATTTCCGAATGAGTTTGTTTGAAAATAATTATCAACTACCTGTGATGAAATATTAATTCCAGAAGAAGGATAATGATTTTCTGAAGTGAAATCTGATATATGAGTGAATATTTGGTGGTCAGTATCGCCCACTTTCATCACGAAAACACAATGCCACCCGATAACTGAAACATTAAATAACTTACAGCTATTTCTTGAAAACCGTTTGCCTAAGAGTTACAGACCGAAGTAAACATTTGCTGTTATTTAAACATCGTAAATTAAACTCACCATACATCTATGACCCCAGCCCACATATTTTCGGATTGTGTGATAATAATATGGCACCCTATACTTTCTTAATTAAATTTTGTCTCATCTTAAGTAGTTTCTAGTTATTAAAAAAAGTTACGCCATTTGAAAATATCGATTTTCAGGACTTGAGCTATCTTTGTACGTGATAGTTTAGATTGCATTCATTTTTCTTCCTAATTCTGCAAAAGAAATCATCTCGCAGTATTTTTGTCTGGTGTTCAGAATACTGCCGTATAGTTTTGGTTCAAAAATAACATTTCATCAGTGTATATATAGTAAGGACGTTGTTTAAACCCGCAACCTGCCAACATTCACTTCAGTCCAAGGAAAGACGACTGTTATCACTACACACACTTGTGACCGCCTGTCACAGAACAGGGAATTATAAAATTAGTATCAGCTGATGCCTGGAGTCTAATTTCTAATCTTAAGATCAGTGGGCAGTCACCCTTCCGACTGAACAAAAAGTGCGGACTATGTAGACTCAGGAATTAAGTCTTTATTGGAAATATTGCAACGCGATAGGCTACTTCTTTTTGTCCTTTAATTACTTAGTATATTTTATTCGTGGTTTCATCACACTTTTTGAATCAAACATTCGAAAAAAAACACCTAATGTATATCGTATTTTGGTTGTTTCCGGAATGTGTCATGTAGAAGCGTTTTATGCTTGTGTTAACAACAAGTACCTTATTTTTGGTTAAATTGCATTTTTACTTTATTTTATCTATACATTATAATCATTCATTTACAATTGATATGAATATAAACAGAGAGAGAAAAATGTGTGTTGGTAATGCCTAGTAAGAAATAGTTATTGTACAAAATGCTATCACACTGAGTGCGTACGACTGCGGTGCGTTGTCCGTCTGTTGTAATTTTATAGACTTGGTGAGTCTTTGTTTACGTGAGGCGGAGGGAGGAATATCCTTGAAGTAGAACTTAAGTAGGGCTTCAGAATAGTTGGAAGTAACGGTGAACAGACTATAATACTTATCCCTAGTTTTTACCAGTGAACCAATGGGTGTGGGCAATTCCGCTCGACTGCACGAGCAGCAGCCACTTATAAAACTCAGTGTGCCAGTAATGAACCAGGGACTGCTACACAAACAAAGTCAACGAACTGTGCAGATTCCGTTTTCTTACCGCACGCAAAACTGGGCATAATTCTTGTCACTCCGCTGCATGGCGGTTAAACGAAATATGGCGCTGCGGGGAAAGATAACTCTACAGGTCTTCACAAATCAGCAATTTACGCACTGGGAAAAAAATGTATTTCAAACCACAAAGTATATTGTAAGTGCAACTTTATTCTGTTCGCAATTAATTCAGCACTTTCGAAAGTTATGTCTTGTATCTACTTTTGTGCAGCTATGTGTATCCTTCTACTAAAAGGAAAAATCAATATTGGCATGAACCAATTTACTAGTCTTCATGCGTCGATGAAATGACACGATGAAAGAAAGAAGGAAAAAAAAGCCATTTTCTTCTCTAATTTCTGTGAAAAAAAAAAAAACATTTTCAGTTATCTCTCAATTTTGAACACGATGATTTTAATAATATAACACGAGATGTAACTATTTTCATTTTCCATTATTTGCTGTAATTATTACTGCAGATATGAGAGTGTTAACATTAAACCATAAGAAATATCAGTCATACGCCGTTTTAAATCAATGTTTGTGAATATAAATACGCTGATAAATTTCTTATTCTTATAATGCATGTAGTGTTTTATTGTGATTCTGTAATACTTACAAAAAAAATAGTTCATTAGAGAGTTTACCATTTCTATACACCCAGCACACATTACTTTGAACGATGTCATCGGAAGGAAATCCTCTCTCCTGGACCGCTGTGTCCTGTGACGGGGACAAATAACCACGTGCAGCCGAAGGCTCCTCCTTTTCCAGGTGAAGCCACGCCCACGTGGGGTTCTGCTCGCTCGTTACGCCCACCGTTGCGACAGTGCGTGTGCACAGATCGATAACAGATACGACCGAACGAGCCTGGTCATCGGCCGACGCAAGAACCGCTAACGCTGCCGTGCGGAGGGGGGAATTGACCGGCGCGCGCGATGCTCAATTAGGAAAGCGCCCGCGGGGAATTCGGAACGGAGTCATATCGTAGCCGGGCGCACTCACGGAGCTTCGTTCCTGCAGGGGACAGGAGGCGGCCGTTTCGGTCTACCACCTCATATACTTTATCACAGGCGTCAAATTATTTATTATTTTATTCAATACACTAGGTTTATTGACTTTTGCGCTTTTATTCTGGAAGGCTATAGAAAGTGCCTTACAAAATAAAAAAAATTTAAAAATACGTATAAAATTAGCTAACAGCTAGATGGCCTATTAGAGAACTGAAACCAGGACCTTATCTTCTGAAGGCGGCGTCTTAGCAAACTCCACCGAAGTCACTAAATTTTAATTAGAATTTCTATATAAAAAAACTCGTTGTTTAACTAATAACTGTTAGTACATTATTACCGCTTATAGATAGAATTCCTCATCATCGTGCCCAGAAAGTGCTTCCTCTCAGACTGGATCCAATCGAGATCACCACGAAATAGACTCAATCGGCGCTGTTCTCGTCTTGCTAGCTAGCCTGGTATTTGAGCAGAGTGAGTGAGTGAGTAAAGAGATTTGGATGGCTTTACACATTGGGGTCTTGAGAGCCGATGAGGGTGAAGTGAGGTGAGTATTAAGCGGCGCCGGAATGAAAGGGCGGGGTAAGGGGGAGATCCCCGACAAAACCCGCCAACCAGCGGCATCGTCCGGCATAATTCCCACTTGTGAAATTCCATGAGTTACCCGGCCAGGGATTGAACCCGGTTCGCCTTGGTGGGAGGTGAGCGGCTAACTGCTAATCCACCGCGGCCCCATTTGAACAGAGAACTAGTCCTTAATCCTTTGCTGTCTGACGCTAACTGCGGTGCTTGCCATATCGTAGTGTGACACTGAAACGTTAGTCATATCATTTGGTACAACCAAAGAGCTATATTTTCATGTTATCTGAAAAATACAAAGTCAGAACTACGCATATTGCCAATCAGGAATGAGGTTCCCACCTGACATTCTACAAGCATAAAAAGTTTCGTACAGGGATGCAGTGTCGTAAGGATGTTAAAAAATGGAAAATTATTTTTTAATTTAAAAAATATTATGTTTTTTGTAAAATAAAATAATATCGTGGGAAAAGTATGAAAATGGAGGAAAAATACTTTGCCTAAACTAATAAAAGGAGCTATATTAATTTCAAATTAATGTCTTTTATTTTGTACAAATCTCAAAATTTAACAAAATTATTACATTAGACTACAGTTAAAGTGCCGATGTCCTCAGATTGCCATGAGAATATTTTCATTATAATTGAAATCTGTTGCTTGCCCGTATTTCAATTTTAAGTATTGAGGTAAATTTAAAGTGAAAATAGCTAACAGTTCAATTGTTATCGCTGATAAACTAAGTGTATATACGAAAGAAATTCCCAACATAAAACTATTGCGACTGCAAGAAACACCTTAGCTAAAAGCTAACTTTGTTTCATAATAAATTTATGAAACTTACAGGAATCAGTATTTTAAGTCTAAATAGTAATATTTACGCTAAAAAAATGTGCTGAATGTCATTTTTGAATTTATTTGGTATTCCTAAAAATATGCTTGGTGTTACGTGAAAAAAATATAACACTCAGTCTACATAAATTTTAAAAGTGTAAACCGCGTGGAAACATTTTGTAGCATACACGTGCGACACAGAACGACAGCAAATGAGTTCCTCTCGCCGATTTCCTCCATTCTTCGTGCCCCTCCCGATCCTAAGCTGAACGCCCTCTTGGGCTGGCGTTCAGTAGGTGTAACTGCTGGGTACGTGGCGGGAAGCGGTCTAGGAGACAACCCGCACAGAATAATCTTCCCTTCGCGCTGTCCAGATGCGCAGGACGGCGGCGCACGTGCAGATGAAGAGATAACG
This sequence comes from Clitarchus hookeri, assembly GCA_002778355.1. Lineage (NCBI taxonomy): Eukaryota > Metazoa > Arthropoda > Insecta > Phasmatodea > Phasmatidae > Clitarchus > Clitarchus hookeri. The sequence continues at coordinate 9,217 of NQII01014229.1, read as the reverse complement.
TTTTGGATACTTGACTTTCATGGCTCAAATCAACACATATAGACGAGATCTATAGTTTGGCCCCCACCCGCACCTCGTCAACTCGTGTTCACACGCACATCCGAGCCGAATACCCCCATCGAACGAGACCACATTTATTTCGATCGTGTAAGTAGTCACGGCGTTACACTTTCTGAATCGGTCAGCCTGCAAACGTTACATCGCCTTTCCCGTCCTAGTGCCCCTTGTAACGGTCTGATTTTGAAGACGTGTTCGCGTCAAAATGCACACCACGCCTGCGTGGCTTGTTCTGTATTAGAACGCAAAACACCGCGGTTGGCAGGTAACGCCTCGTGTACCCTCGACAGAGATCGCTTCTGGGAGATGGGTGACAGCGTGTCTGCTGTTCGGCTCGGGGGTCGCGTGCGTACGTGCCTCAAGGCCTGACGAACACGTGGTAGAGGAGAAATAGCGGCAGATCCTCCCAGCAGGCCGTTCACGAGCCCTCGTAGTTATCACGTACGTCTCATTATAAGCAGTCGTGCCCTTTATAATTTATGACAAACTGTGGCATATTTTAATGGAATTTTTTTCAGGGCAGAATTAAAAGTCGATATTACGTTGCCAACCTTTTAAATGTGGTAATTGAAACATAAATGTAGTCGTTGAAAAATGTCAAAGTCAGGAAAAAGTGCTGTGAGTAGCACTCTGTTTGCGATATTTATTCTTCTGTAAAACAATGCGTTAAATATTAGCGGCAGAGCGGTGTCTTTTCTGAACTGATTCCTGTAATACGTGCGAAGCTTGTTCATGCTATTTTCCATCGCCATCGCAATGCTTTCTTACGGCTGGAAACTACCTTGAAGCATTAGCAATTATTTAATAAGGAGGCCCTTAAACAAACATGCACGACGCACAGTGGGGCCAAGCATTCTGAATCCAGGACAAAAATATTTAATTGTCTCAATGTGATTTACGTGGTAATAAAAGTGGTTTTTGTAATGCTACTGTAATAACAATAGGTACGATTTAAAATTAAACAGAATATTAGGGAGTGCTGTAATTACAAAAGGCTGTCATTGGGACTCGTCAGTCTCGTTCGCACTGTTAGTGTCATCGCTGCTGTCGTCCACCGCACACCGGACATCCGGTTCCCGAAGTATGTCCAGGACCTCCTTATCAAACAAACTACGTGGATTTCTGTTTCGGCATCTGCGTGAGTGAAGACATATGCCGGTCCCAGGATATCAGCAGCACGTTGAGGACATCTTAATTTTTTTTTGTTCGAGACACCTTCCGGGAAAGCATTCTTCGTACTTTTTAAATTCCGTGTTTCTAGTATCTTAGGCCTCCTCGCTTAGCTGACCAATAGGGACAAAAGCTTGGTGGATGATGTCTGGACCATGTATTAGGATTATGTGAATTGTCGGAGGCATGGCGTACCATTGGTATTACTGTACAAATAGCTGGGCTGTCTCCAACGCATACGTGCAATACTTTTCCACATCTATTTCGTGGCCACAAGAGATCACTTGCAAAATTGTGTTGAATCTTCTGATGATATCAATCTACACCAGTGATGCTTGCCGATCAAGGCGGATTCTAAAAATAAAAAACGCCTTGTCGTATTCCCATCATTTGTGTTACCAAAACCCGGTTTTGGCTTGCTACACTCTAAAAAAAATTCTGGTAAACTNTAATCCTTTGCTGTCTGACGCTAACTGCGGTGCTTGCCATATCGTAGTGTGACACTGAAACGTTAGTCATATCATTTGGTACAACCAAAGAGCTATATTTTCATGTTATCTGAAAAATACAAAGTCAGAACTACGCATATTGCCAATCAGGAATGAGGTTCCCACCTGACATTCTACAAGCATAAAAAGTTTCGTACACGGATGCAGTGTCGTAAGGATGTTAAAAAATGGAAAATTATTTTTTAATTTAAAAAATATTATGTTTTTTGTAAAATAAAATAATATCGTGGGAAAAGTATGAAAATGGAGGAAAAATACTTTGCCTAAACTAATAAAAGGAGCTATATTAATTTCAAATTAATGTCTTTTATTTTGTACAAATCTCAAAATTTAACAAAATTATTACATTAGACTACAGTTAAAGTGCCGATGTCCTCAGATTGCCATGAGAATATTTTCATTATAATTGAAATCTGTTGCTTGCCCGTATTTCAATTTTAAGTATTGAGGTAAATTTAAAGTGAAAATAGCTAACAGTTCAATTGTTATCGCTGATAAACTAAGTGTATATACGAAAGAAATTCCCAACATAAAACTATTGCGACTGCAAGAAACACCTTAGCTAAAAGCTAACTTTGTTTCATAATAAATTTATGAAACTTACAGGAATCAGTATTTTAAGTCTAAATAGTAATATTTACGCTAAAAAAATGTGCTGAATGTCATTTTTGAATTTATTTGGTATTCCTAAAAATATGCTTGGTGTTACGTGAAAAAAATATAACACTCAGTCTACATAAATTTTAAAAGTGTAAACCGCGTGGAAACATTTTGTAGCATACACGTGCGACACAGAACGACAGCAAATGAGTTCCTCTCGCCGATTTCCTCCATTCTTCGTGCCCCTCCCGATCCTAAGCTGAACGCCCTCTTGGGCTGGCGTTCAGTAGGTGTAACTGCTGGGTACGTGGCGGGAAGCGGTCTAGGAGACAACCCGCACAGAATAATCTTCCCTTCGCGCTGTCCAGATGCGCAGGACGGCGGCGCACGTGCAGATGAAGAGATAACGTTTTGGATACTTGACTTTCATGGCTCAAATCAACACATATAGACGAGATCTATAGTTTGGCCCCCACCCGCACCTCGTCAACTCGTGTTCACACGCACATCCGAGCCGAATACCCCCATCGAACGAGACCACATTTATTTCGATCGTGTAAGTAGTCACGGCGTTACACTTTCTGAATCGGTCAGCCTGCAAACGTTACATCGCCTTTCCCGTCCTAGTGCCCCTTGTAACGGTCTGATTTTGAAGACGTGTTCGCGTCAAAATTCACACCACGCCTGCGTGGCTTGTTCTGTATTAGAACGCAAAACACCGCGGTTGGCAGGTAACGCCTCGTGTACCCTCGACAGAGATCGCCTCTGGGGGATGGGTGACAGCGTGTCTGCTGTTCGGCTCGGGGGTCGCGTGCGTACGTGCCTCAAGGCCTGACGAACACGTGGTAGAGGAGAAATAGCGGCAGATCCTCCCAGCAGGCCGTTCACGAGCCCTCGTAGTTATCACGTACGTCTCATAAGCAGTCGTGCCCTTTATAATTTATGACAAACTGTGGCATATTTTAATGGAATTTTTTTCAGGGCAGAATTAAAAGTCGATATTACGTTGCCAACCTTTTAAATGTGGTAATTGAAACATAAATGTAGTCGTTGAAAAATGTCAAAGTCAGGAAAAAGTGCTGTGAGTAGCACTCTGTTTGCGATATTTATTCTTCTGTAAAACAATGCGTTAAATATTAGCGGCAGAGCGGTGTCTTTTCTGACATGATTCCTGTAATACGTGCGAAGCTTGTTCATGCTATTTTCCATCGCCATCGCAATGCTTTCTTACGGCTGGAAACTACCTTGAAGCATTAGCAATTATTTAATAAGGAGGCCCTTAAACAAACATGCACGACGCACAGTGGGGCCAAGCATTCTGAATCCAGGACAAAAATATTTAATTGTCTCAATGTGATTTACGTGGTAATAAAAGTGGTTTTTGTAATGCTACTGTAATAACAAAAGGTACGATTTAAAATTAAACAGAATATTAGGGAGTACTGTAATTACAAAAGGCTGTCATTGGGACTCGTCAGTCTCGTTCGCACTGTTAGTGTCATCGCTGCTGTCGTCCACCGCACACCGGACATCCGGTTCCCGAAGTATGTCCAGGACCTCCTTATCAAACAAACTACGTGGATTTCTGTTTCGGCATCTGCGTGAGTGAAGAAATATGCCGGTCCCAGGATATCAGCAGCACGTTGAGGACATCTTAATTTTTTTTTGTTCGAGACACCTTCCGGGAAAGCATTCTTCGTACTTTTTAAATTCCGTGTTTCTAGTATCTTAGGCCTCCTCGCTTAGCTGACCAATAGGGACAAAAGCTTGGTGGATGATGTCTGGACCATGTATTAGGATTATGTGAATTGTCGGAGGCATGGCGTACCATTGGTATTACTGTACAAATAGCTGGGCTGTCTCCAACGCATACGTGCAATACTTTTCCACATCTATTTCGTGGCCACAAGAGATCACTTGCAAAATTGTGTTGAATCTTCTGATGATATCAATCTACACCAGTGATGCTTGCCGATCAAGGCGGATTCTAAAAATAAAAAACGCCTTGTCGTATTCCCATTATTTGTGTTACCAAAACCCGGTTTTGGCTTGCTACACTCTAAAAAAAATTCTGGTAAACTGCCTAAACTGAATTGGAAGTTTTTAACTCGCATATCGTATGGAAACAATGCCACAAAATTGGCTACAAATACGGAATATTTAGCTTCGCTACTATACAAAGTTGGGAAGTTTCCTACGGATTTGACTGTTTCTTTAGCAAATGTGGGAACGCTAGCATGAATGTATGGGAAATAACTTTACCATTCGCGCTTTCTCACTCTACGTATACACTCATTTAGTAAATATGCGAATAATTTCTTAGAGTGTACTGGTAATCCCATATAGTTTTTTTATCCGTCTTGAATGGTTTTCTTTGTCTTCGAGACAATATTCTTCTGCTCGCTGCTCCGAGTTTGCCTATTCTCAAGCATAAGTTTATAGGAAAGATCGAGCAAACACTCAAATAACCTAATGCATGCGTGAAGCACGGATAAACCGAAGCTAAGTCTTGAAGAATCGTTTATCTCCGGGTGCCACACTTTTTCCAGATTGTTGAAGTCTTCAGAGGTGAGATAACAAAGGAAACACTTCTGAGTAGATGCAGTTCCTATAACGGCATGCACAATTTTCCGTCAATAATAGTGAAAAGCATGCCGTAGATAACTTCAATTTGTTTGCTGGTTAACACACCAATAAAAGGATGTAATTGTTGCATTTCTCGTTTCATGTGGTTTTGTTCCATTTTTTAAATATATTGTTTCACGTTGGAATAGAAATTGGATGGTACTGCAGTACCGTGTTGACGAAGGTCGTGGAATTTGCCAGAAAACTGTTGGCCCTTGTCCTTTCGGGTTATCATCAATTAGAGGTATAGACCAAGGAAGAAAGGAAGATGTTCGAATCTGTACTACCGGAGACACTTGAAAAAGTTTGCTTGCATTCTTACTGCGGAGAACCATCAAATCCCAACTTGCAATTCAGGGTTAGTTTTAAACTGTTCTGAACTGCATTGTGAAATACGTACATCTGGGCCTCCAGAAGACGGGAGGAGTAATGAGTGGGATTATAAGGACTTTGGCACATCGGGACCTGGGACCGGAGTGTCGGAGCTGAACGTGCTCTGTCATTCCGGGCGGCCGGAAGCCATAATGGACCAATGTAACCTTGACCGTTGACCTTGACCTTGATGCCATTTGACCTTGACCCCAGTGACCTTTGACCTTGGAACCCAAAAATCTGATAAATCTAAAAAATGTAAATCAAAAATATTTTGAAATTATTAACATTATAATTTTAAAAATTTATTTTTAAGAACTCAAATTTCCTGAGATCTTCTACACACCCTATCCACGAATACTCATTCCACCATCTTGGTAAGTGCAGTCCACCAACTTGATAGGCGTCACAGCCACCATCTGCCATTGTGGTAGGTGCAGCCATCCACCATATTGAAATGTGCAGCCGTCCGCCATCTTGGTCAGTGCAGTCCGCCATCTTGGTAGGTGTCAAGGCCACCATCTTAATTTTTTGGTTTGTCATTAGTTTATACATTATTGGAGTTTGTCTCTTGCCTTCGTTCGACCGCCATCTGGTTTTTTAGCCTTCGTTCGACCTCCATCTTGTTTTTTGTTTGTCATTTGTTTTAGATTGCTGATGCTGTCCCCAACGCCGCACCCAGCAGAAGACGGACCCCCTTCACTACCACCTTCCAATACATTTATTTGACCAGTTACCCCATCCCTGATTCTCATTGGCTAATTTACTCTCTTCCAATATATTTATTACTCCCTACAATGTTTCTCATTGGCTAATTACTCGGGTGTTTTCGAAAACCTTCATTCGACCAATTATTCGGTTCAACACCACACCCTTCTAATATATTTAATTGCTCCGCCAATGTTTCTCGTTGGCTAATTACTCGTATATTTCGGAAACCTTCGTTCCTACGAATCGGCGGCCTACTTTAATCGCGATTGCGGGCTATTTCCCCTCCCCCCTGAAAAAACTCTTGATAAGACGCACCCCAAGCCCTCTCGGGAAATTAGTAATTTTTATAGCTATTAGAAATGTACGCATGTTATCCGAGTGGCCATAAAATACTTTCATTTTGGCATTTGTAAGGGTGCGCTTGCTTAGTGCCTTGGACAAACGGGACGAGTTACTGTACCTTGCGAAATAATTTCTCCTGGTCCACGCACCTTACGAAATTTCGACCGTATTCAAGTATTTGCCGGCCTACCTGCAGCAGGACGAAGACATACGGGTCTGCCTCCCATGCAAGGAGAGTTTCGAGGGCTGCACCACCTCGGTTCCCGACACGCTGTACCGCAGTGGTTGTTGCAAGGCCCGCTGAGCAGCCCTCGCGACGTCTGCGCACGTGGAAGANACGTCCTCCCCGCAGAAGAGGCCCTCCTCGTAGAAGACGCCCTCCCCGTAGAAGACGCCCTCCCCGTAGAAGACGCCCTCCCCGTAGAAGACGTCGTCTGCGTGCAAGTTATCTACTCGCAAGCTTTACCCGTGGAAGATGCTCCTCTTCGAGAAATTTACTGGCAAGAACTACCCAGCGTGGAGTTTTAAATGAAGTTTTAAATGACTTTGATGAAAAATTTTAAAATTGGTGTGTGCATGTGAACTTAAATTATTCTTATATAACAAAAAGAAAATCTAGTGAAAAAAAATTATTTTGCAACATCCAAGGTTTTCGCTTGTTGGACTCGTACACCATCAAGCAGATTGACATCTCATGCAGTGACGAAGACCTGAAAACCAAAGATTTCACTTTTATACCGCCGTGTCCGTGGCAGCACCACGCAACAGGCGTACCGCTTACACACTTACGAAACGCACGGACTATGGTGTGATAAGGGGAAATTTCTGTACGAGGAAATTCCGGCAATTCTGGACTCTGCTATAATTCCCTATTATCCTGTATCAATGTTTGAAAGACACCAAGAGTCGGTGATTCACAATGCGTCCCCCTCCGGAGCGAACTTTATTGACATTCACAAGCATTGCCGCTGCCTGCCGTTTTTACAGCACGTCGAAACGTACGCCCCAAGACTTCAAGAGTGCAAAAATCAAATATATTACTGTGCCCCGTGTCACGCCGAAGCCCTAAGATTGTGGATTTATGATAACCCATAGTACATTTTAAAAAATGTGCAAGGAACCCATTGCGTTTTTAAAAATAATATTACGTGTGTAATGCCCTCCAAGATCATAGAAAGTGTTCCTTGTATTATGCAGAATAATAATAGTTATATTGTCATGTGTGTGCATAAATAAATGTGTTAAAAACATTATATAAATTTTTATTTTATCTCGAGTCATGTCCTGCTCACGTAGTTTAAAAAAAACACTGTTGATAAATAAAAAAATTTTAGTATATCATTTTTGTTATAATTTAAATAAAATAAAATTGTTAGTATATCAGGTTTGTTATAATTTAAAAAAGAAAATATTCAATGAGACTCTAGCCGTCACTAGCATACTGTATTTTTTTACGTGTACAAACGTAATTATTTAAAAATTAAATAAGAATTTGGAAAAAATCATCTGTCGTGTACGAATGCGTTATGCTGCTTTCTATAAAGTAATCATGGCTCGAAAAACCCAAAAACAGAAGTAAAACCACTTCGCTACCCCTCACGGTATGCGATACGCACAGTGACGGATACCATGAATTCATCCTATCCCAGGCATAGACGCTCATCATTAACAACATTCATTCGCAAGTATAAAATGAGTACATCAGAAAATTCAGGCAGCTAGAAAAAAATACCCATATGATTACTCCACGTGCGTAAATTTTTCTAGCGCCCATTGTCGGCATATAACTCTTCATTAGCATAAATAATGCACATATACTACGTTTGGAGAGAAAAAATTGTCTATCGTGAAGAGACGCTAGCGTAAAGCTACACCCACAACAAGTACAAAATCATTTTTAAAAAAGTTACCTTCGGCAAACAAATGTCTGTATTTTCATTCATTCGTATGCGCTCGCTCCATTAAGAGATATATCTGATATCTGCGGTAAAACACCCCCACCCTCCCTCTCAGAGTCCAATCACACTGCTACGTGACTTTTGTGAATGAAAAGTGACATGCGAACATGTGTATGTATATGTGTGCGGCCTCTAATCCAGGGGTGTCAATAGTAATGACTCTTTATGAATCATGCGAACCAAGACATAGTTTTATACCCGAGATGCTAGTTTACCATGCAGATTTATACCACGATACGAATTCCAGCATAAACACGCCCATACAGCTTTCATTCGCCACCCTTCAACCTCGTCGAGATATATAAGGAAAGACTTCACAAGTGCGGGAAAATTAGAGCATATTGCAGCCATTACATTATGGAGACCATGAAATTTTAGAGATAGGTTAATCCCTTTTGAGTGTAAAATTCTGACTCGAACTCCACCTTAGTTTTATTTTCGTATAAAAAATCAAATGTAGGATTTTTTATTAATTCCGGCGAAACCAAAGATACTTTGTGATGCTCTATAAATACCAAATAAAGGGGAAAAACGATCATTCTCCACGTGCTCATACGTCAAACACACAGAGATCCCGAAATATTGCAACTGCAGGCGAGAATAATAGATGCATTAAAAATCTATTAAGACAAAAGTATACTTAAATAAGTGGTCACGAGTCCTATTACAGAAGTAAATGAGAGGCACGTGCAGTCGTAACCTGAGCTCGCGCACACGGCTAGCCGCGCTGCACCAGGTGTTGAATTGGACTTGGCACTAGCGCACTGACCGCCGGGGAGAGGCTTGTCGCTCCAGTACCTTGTTTTATTTCTCACACAAGCCAACTTTAATTCATAGGATAATAAACACAGATATCTGCACGCACAAGTCAAC
>NQII01014228.1:0-11692 GCA_002778355.1 Clitarchus hookeri | reverse complement strand
ATTACTCTGATTGGTTCCATACCTCTGTTATTTCCATACGCACGCCTATAACAGTTTTTATTTTGGCTCTCCATTGTATTTCCACCACGTAAATTCGCTCTCGATATGTGGGAAAGGGGATGCAGTGGAGAGGTTTAGTCTGCTCGAAACATCGTGGTCTTCAGAGCCGATGAGAGTGAAGTGAAGAGAGTATGAAGTAGTGCCAGAATGCAAGGATGGGGTAAACGGAAGATCCCCAAGAAAACCCGCCGACTAACGGCTTCGTCCGATACAACTCCAAGTGCGAAAATCCGGGAGGGACCCCACCGGGAATTGAACCCTCGGTGGGAGGCGGGCACTCTATCCATTGTGCCACCTTGGCCCCGGAAATAGAATGATAATCGCACCTCAGGTCACTGGCTCTATGCCTTTACTGGGAACTGACTTGTTTTCTCACCGCATTTAAATGTGCACTATGCACAGGACATATGAAATCTTTGTGACCATTGGTAATTCCCTGAACTAGGGCAGCGATAATCAGTACGCATCTGGTAAGCTGGCTATTTTTGTACACTACCAAAAATCAAAAATTTATCAATGCTCTACTAAAACATTGCCGGCAATAGCACACCACAAGATAAACGCATTCCAAACATGACTACCTATTCATTTCTGTTATATTCCTTTATAATACTTATTATCTATTTAATATGTGCTTAGGTTGTTATGTGTAGTGAGGGGCCCTTGCACTTTATTAATCACAATTGTTATTTTCAAGCTATCAAATTTTAGTGTTCCAGTGGCACATTATTTGTTTTTAACTTCTAAACGTGATTCGTATTCATTTCGTTGTTGGAAAAATTACAGAATTGCTTATAAATAAATTCTCCGGCATGCTTCATCACTCATTGCTAGTGTCGTATGTGCTATTTTAGATGATTATTTCTACTCTACAATCCTATGTGGTTTAATAAACTTGAAGTGCTTTAATCACCTATGTTATGAACTAGAGCAGATGAGTAATAAGCAATATGGCGTAATGTCGTTTTTACGTTCTGTGATCATTTGCCATTACCAAGGTCAAATGGCAGGCTGATGGAAATTAGCAAATTACCACCACTTTCTATACTAATAATTTTTGAAATTAATTATTCTCCAAAATAAAACACTTAAGAGAATATATCTTAAAACGTTTTATCGCATATCTGTTTAATCAGTTTTTAATGCCAAAACATTTATTACTTTTTTATCTTACTATTAAAAAAAATGACCCCATTCCTCCAATAAAAGTTTGGTTTTGATGCCTCTCGCTACAACTGGCATGAAATTATCTGGGACCCATCTACAAGAGACTTCTATGTGAGAAGTTTTTCTTTGCTTCACTCATCACATCCTTCCTTGGTCTAACCTGCAACATTGCTTCTGCACGGAGAGAGGTTGCTGTTGCGGCAGATTCATAGAAGACGTGGCGCATGTTTAGATCATGATTGATTATGGTGATTGAAGATGATTATTGATAGAGATGGATGATGATAGATAATGACTGGTGGTGACTGAAAATGATTGCTGGTGATGGATAAAGACAATGATAGTGGTGGATTGCGATGGACGATGAACGATGATGACTGATAATGAATGATAATGGTGGATGACTGATGATTTTGTGTTGACAGCTTAAGACTCCTGCAACATCGCAACACAGAATAGGTGAGCACACAAAAGTGAAATGGAGTGACAGTTACTTTGATGAAGGCTGGTTGGCTGCGCGAGTCTTTGGAACTGACCTTGTGTGTGACTGGCACTTGTGCGCTGCGAAAGTTTCCCTATTGGTTGGACAGTAAGCTGGCAAGTGAACTAACGACGGAATGTCAAAATGCTGCTGGCGAGTGAGGCCATGCGTGTGCGGCTGGAGTATGCTGAATACGTGACTGTTTCAAATCTGTATTGTTAGTATTCCGTGGTCGCTGTGTCGAGGTTTCAGCAACATCACACTGCAGTGTTTTGCAGTTGCCTTCTGCAGGAGGGAGGGAAGACATATACAACAAGCACTTGAGAAATGGAAATCAAGGGAATGGTAGTGGGTGATAATGGTGTTGCCTCTTATTCCTGTAGGAGCCGCGGTGGTGCAGTGGTCAGATTACTTGCCTCCCACCTAAGCGAACCGGGTTCTATTCCCAAAAGGCTCACTCCAGAATATTCGCATGTGGGAATTGTGTAGGACGATGCCGCTGGTAGGTGGATTTTCTCGGGGATATCGTATTTCCTCCCCACCCTTGCATTCCAATGTTGTTCTATACTCACCTTGCTTCACCCTTGTTGGCTCTCAAGACCTCGATGATATGAGCCGTCTAAATCTATCCAGTACACTCCACTCTCATCCTTGTAATCCGGGTTCTCGCTGACCTGCATCCAGTGGTCAGCACGGCAGTCGTACACCTCGATGCAGCTAGTGGGCGTGCCAGCGCTCCACCCGCCAATCACGAAGAGTAACTCGTAGGGTAGGCGAGGCCAGGCGTGAGGGGGAGCCACATGCTCCTCAGATTGCGAGCTCACATCGTACAGGTACTTGAGGATGCTGATGATTATGGGGCGGCAGCGAGGGTCACCTGCCACGAGCTCGTGTTTCTTCACCTACACAGGCAGCCAGCACTTTCATTCCCTTAGAGCTCGTCAACATTAGCTGTGGCTTCGGACAACACAACATCAGCAACATAACATTAACCATTGTACACCCTATTTAATTTATTGTTTCAGGTGTAGCATGTAATAAATGTTCTGATGCGTGATGTACTTTAAGAGGAGCATAAAAAGTATTTTTGATGAAAAAATAAATTTTTCTTTTTTTTTGACATTAATATTTTTGAAAATTTCTGTTTAATTTGCTGCAAACATCATGAGTGTTGACGAACAATGTAATTTAATTTTCTTATTATGTTACTACAAGAGTAGTTTTCTTTTTGTATTCGTGAGCACTTGTTGAGTTAAAATGCAATAACTCGGTAACTATTTGGTTTAGAGGACTGTTGTTTGTCTTCAATTCAAGCGGAAATATACGTTGCAAAGATTATAAGTATTGGTTGTTTCAACATCTGGATGATTTCAAGGAGACAAGGATTACAATGTTGGAAGATTTTAAGCGGTTTATCCATTTAGAAGTTTTCTTTTGGTTGCGATTACTGAAAAACTACATTTTATTTCATATGTATCTCATTATCTTAGAAATAGCTTCAGCTCGAACTTTAAAATGTTCACTACGTATTCATTGCATTATAGTTGTAATGTTGATCTACAGTGGTAGCAGTAAGACAAATAATTTCACTATGATAAATTGAAACTCATTAAAAAATAAAACAAACTATATTAATTAAAAAAAAATATATTTCTTTGGTTTCTACTTACTGTATTTTCATTAATATATTAGTGATCGTACAACGTACGGATATACGTCTTGTAAAAATGTATCGCATTATCTTTAATCGTTCCAAGAAAGGGACATGAATTTGTTTAATTTAACATTGCCTTTGATACTCCCTTTAAGCCAACATATCACTAGTTTATTGATCAAAACCAATCAGATGTGGGCTTTGTGTTAGTCTTTAGATATAGGAACCAATCATTATCTAGAATAGCAACACAGTTTACACATAAGTTGCCCACAGGAAGAATCATTGAGCATTGAGCATGGCACTGTAGAGTGCTGGCAAAAAACCCTTCCTTTACAATAAGTACACACCTGTGAATAATGTATCTGAATGGGTATTTTTCCCGCTCCCAGTCGGCGTAAATGTAAACAGGAGCAGTTATATCTGACCAGTCAGAGGCAAGTATACTCATAGGAAACTATTTTTCTGATATCGACATTTTGACATCCTTGAGTTGGATATGTTGATTTTCAATTTTGTGGTCATTAATTAGACAGACTTTAAAGAACAAAATGCGGAAGGTTTGATAATTATGGTTAGACCTCCTCNTTTTGTGGTCATTAATTAGACAGACTTTAAAGAACAAAATGCGGAAGGTTTGATAATTATGGTTAGACCTCCTCTAGCCTCTCCTTATGATGAATGCCTTACGAACATTTAGCTAATGGTGACGAATCGTGGTGATAAAACACTGGACTCGCATTCAGGAGAAGCCACGCTATGTTCAGTGTCTGGCTATCGTGGTTTTCCGAAATAATTCCACACGAATGGCGGTATGGTTCCTTATTAAGCTGGAGCCACAATAACTAGATGAAAACGACATGACAGACCGACATGGCGTCAGAACTCGACGAAATTTTATATTAAATATGATTCAGTGTTCACATTACCTCGACGAAATCTGCATGACAAGTGTCATACTAGGCTGTTAGAAAATTCTAAAACGGCAAGTTATGCTTATAATATCCAATATTTACTTCTTGAAACTCGCGATAAAGTGAATGATTATTTTACTTTTGACATTATTTAAATTTATATGAGTGATAAAAATTATTTTAAAAACCCGGAATGTTATTTTGGTGGAAAGCTAATTTATTATTTACTACAGTAGGAAATACGAACGAAATTTTGTTTTCTAATGTTGTATTTACATTTTTTGCGCACCCCGACGTGTCCGACATGACGGAAAGTAGAAATATAATCTACTTTTATCGGACTGTCGGGGCTACGATTTTGTCGGACTGTCACAGTGACCTTGCATTTTTCTGGCTGCTACTCAGATTTAGTCGTGCCGGAGTTGTCATGACGGGTTCGTCGGGGTATTGTGACTCCAGCTTTACAGGCTCTCGTTCATTCCTTCCTTGTTCGTGAATATCTTGAATTTCACTACAAATGCCTTGTCACCACTTGGGGTTACTGAAAACACATGCGTACTACAGTTGGAGTCAAATGACAATAATACATTTTCAAATGTTGGGGGTTTTATCTGATGACAGTGCAGTAGTTCTTGTAACGTACCTCATTCTGATTGACGGGGGTTAAAATCTTACCATAAGAAGTCTAAATATGCCAGTCTTCCTGCGAGGCAACGTCAAGTTATACCGGTTATGCCATGCCACAAGCTAGTTGTAGTCAAGTGCGATGTTATATATTATAGGGACATTGGTTGTGGACAGGCTCTCACTTATCTGCGACTGCATATCTTGCATATCAGCCGAACCATATGTGGATCTGAGTGCGAGGGTGTCAGTAACGACGTGGGAGGACACAGCTTCACCAGCCTTGGGATCTGTGTCTGGTCAACTGTTACGTTAGATGGAGGTGCCTGCACTGAGTGAACTTATCACAGTCCTTTGTTATCGGGCCTATCTATACTCTTTCAGAAGGTAAGGCACTGCTATGAGGGAATCCTTGACTATGGAGCTGCACGAAGATAGCATATGCTATATTTCAGTAAGTGCTTGTGATAAGTCATGACATACTCGCTTTTCATAAGCAACATGCCGTATGCTTTGTGCACAATGTTATGTCATCCACTCATAAGCCAGACGAGCAGTAGTCTGCCAAATTCGGCAAATCTCGAGGAAGACCCAGCCTATCTTGGGTTGTGATGGTGGTTGTGTAAGATTGTATTGATGAATATCCTTCCGGTATTACATGTCACAATTGTGGATGCAGGGACAGAAAGCGTTTGCATTTTCGGTCTCATTTTTACATTTTCACATATTACAACAAATATATATATACATATATTGCATACTGTGTGTTTGTGTTAAGCAATAAGATAACTGTGAGCTTGGTTGCGACTGATTATCGGCAAAAACTATTCCCAAGGCAGATCAGTAATGACGTCCACAAATCTTGCACTCTGCACAGAAGACACTCATTGAGCTAGGTTCTGTAGTAATCTTCCTGTACAGTACCGGACATAGAATTCTTACTGTGTGACGCGTTTGCAAACATAGACACAAGGACAGAATGCATATACACATTAAAGGTAGACTAGAAGTATCCTGAATCTGAATGGAATTGAAGTCACAATTCTGATTTTTCTGTGGTGGGGTTTCAATTCTTTTGGAACACTTCCCCCCCCCCACATTGCGTTTATCATTTTGTTAAGTTTCACTTCATAATTCACGAAGTTTGAATATTCAGAATGCTCTTGTATTAGTTTTTTCTACATCGTAACTGCTGCTACCAGATAAACGCGAAATAATAATTTATAGCTAACAAACCAGGTGTCTTTAAAACTAAGTATAAAAGTTCTTCAAATGTTTATGAATCAATTTTACATACAACAATAGTAGAATTACTACATAATGACACAGTGTACACAGTTGGGTACATTATCTTTAACTAGTCTAGTGCAGAATGGGAGAGGTTTGGGCAGTTGTTAACATTGAGGTCTTGAGAGTTTTAGCTCTGATGATTGTGTAAACCTTTGTCTCAGTGTTCTCATTGTGTGCGGAGATGTTCATTTTGCTTTAATATACATGCACTAAGAAAACATCTAGTAGATAATATACGCGTAAACTAAGTTTTCAAACACGAGCCTATCCTAAATGTTATACCTGCGGTGATTGCATAGTTTTTAAATTGTACATAAAAAGTATGTTTAACTAAGTTATCAGATTGGTTTTTTTTGTGAAGATATTCTAGAATGTAATAAGCGATAGCATAGTACTCGTAATAACCTGATTATCTGTATACATACTTAAATTCTATTCGACTTACAAATTGTTCGTGACTTCTTTAGGAAAATTTGTATATAATGTATCCAGAATCGTTCTTAACTCCAGGTCAAAGCAGTATGAGACTATTCGCTACAAAAAATTAAAAGGAAAAATATTAGGACAGATGACCTATGATAATTATTATGTGAGGCAAGTGTCCATGATTACCGAGATACTTAAATGACTTTACTTAAGAACGAACCCTCAAAAGCGATTTCTTCNTTAAGAACGAACCCTCAAAAGCGATTTCTTCAATTGAAGTCTGATATTTGTGACAGTTTTGTGGGTAACATCGTTTTATTTAAGGATAAAAGTGGGAGCCATATTATAATTGAAAAAAAAATCCCCCTATGAAATTTTGAATTTAGATAAATATTTTTATGATAGAGACTGCCTGACAGAGAAAATGTCATATCATGAAGGGATACTCAAAAATTGACCAAACTGCATGCCTAGTTAGCCAAACAAGAGCAGAGAAAATTATTTAATTTTCACATACAGACGAGACCCCAGTGGCATGAAATACAGGATTTTCATTTACTGCCGAGATCTCCATGTTGGAAGATGTTCCTGTACAGTGACCGGCTTTGCAAGTCTCATCGCATGGAAGCGGGGCAATGGGGTCACCGGAGAAGGGTGAATAAGGGATAAAAGGAGATGCGCGCAGCCGATAGCCGAGTACTGGCTGTTTGAAAAAATATCGGTAGCAGATAATGTGCGTGACTGGAGATGGAAGGGAATGGTAACTCGCAGAGATGCAGCAAAGTCATTCACAAATATTAAAGACTCCGATACTGATGACGTTTACCATGGTTCGTCTTTAGAGGAGCCATTATAAATTTAATACAATTTTTTTTTGGGTGAAATTAGACATTTAATGCTGTTGAAAGTTTTCTTTAAGAACTTCTTAATCATTTGCATATTTAATATGTCTACACAACACAATTATGATGAAATCGAGTCAGTGTTTGCAGTTGATATTAGGCCTACAGATATTTTTATTTATCATATCTATTCACCTATTTTATTATGAAGTGTTTGTAGGTAAAAGGCTTTGTTATTTAATCTGTATAAATTTAATACTTAATAGTCCATTACATAAGGTAAAACCTGTACACGACAATTGAAAGTATTACATCATTTGACTTTGTAAAATGCAATGTTTGCATGAACAATATTATTAGCCTTCTTCATCTGTAACTGTGGTAGTGTCAGTTATAATAATAATATTTTCATTTGTCTGTTCCAGTTTTATAAATGTGAATGGTCACCCAATGAAAAACAAAAAATGCTCCCTCACTGTGCACATCAGTAAACAACACCCTGTCTTAACGTCAATGATGCATCATTTCTGGCTACCAGCTTGCCTGCATCATTCCTGGCCACAAACTAGCCTGTTATCATATGGAATTTGTGAGTTGCACCCCTTCTGTAAAACTAGCGTCATATTATTTTTTACTGAGAGAGAAATGCTGAAATGCGACCAATGATGGTTATTTAAGACGTTATTTACACTGCTGTTCTTTGTGTAAAACCTTAATACTCTTTCACTTCTAATTACTATTATACTTTGTGCATTCCAATAGACGAACCTTATGAGGGCTGAACTAGTTTGTGCGATATCAGCATATTTTCTTAGTATGCACCAATGGGCAGATATCACTGGCCAAGCCATCTGTTATGATAATTGTAAAATATATTCAGTCAACAGCACTACTTTGTCAACACTGTTTTGTTGAATCCCATTACACGAGTCTACGAACAAAGTGTACTAAATATGCATGTAACATTTTTGCAAGTTTTTGTGCTTTATTGTTAACTATGTTGCAGTATGGTTCACAAGTGTGTGCATAACTATCCACGTTATTGTTATAATGTGAAAATGTAAAATCTTTGTGCCATGGGCTGTGCAGCGAATGTTTTCCGTCCTGCTCGTATACGGTCGGCGCGCGGCGGTTGTCGCACAACCATTGGCCACTCTGTACTGGGCACCCCTCAAGGCGGGAGGAGGGAACTGAGCCACAGTATTACCTTCTTCAATCCTCGACTGTCTCTGTCGGTCAATATACGTCGCCTACCCGGTCGTGATTTTGTTGTGGCTGTGCTATTGTGTTTCCACTTCACAATTACGTCCCTAACGGTCGAGCTGGATAGTTGAGAAAGGCCGAAATGGCCCTGACGGACTACTTACTCATGTGGCAACCAATAACAACACCATATTATGAGACACTGAGCTCCCTTGCTCCACCCATTCTGCTTGTATCGCGTATCACTGACCAGCATCGAGCCCTCAGTCTCCTTATGTATGTATAAGACAAATTGATGTTAGATATATAACATGTTGGATGACTTTTACAGTTCATTAAGTTTTTATTAACCAGACTGCTGTAATGTCGATTGCTCAGGCCCCTATTTTTTATTCTCGTAAAAAATATCAATTTTTGATTGGGCGACGAAATATGGTTGTTTCGTAAATTGGTAGGTACTGCTGGAAATATGCATGTATTACGTCATGTTTAGCCTGTTTATAATGCATAGATGTCAATAAAGTTTGTTTAACCGAAATCCGTCCAGTGGTTTTCATTTTAGATTGATATAACCTCAATCGGAAGGCAGGCGTACCAATATTACAGACGCAAGGCCAGGATGTCCCTTGTCCATGTACAAGAGTTCCTCTCTGTAAATTTCTAGTTTTAGAACAGTGCTCCCACCTCTCGTGAACTCATTCATTTTGCGGAATTGTGTATGATGGCATCATAAAGGCACAACAACGCTTTGTTCATTCTCCAGGCATATGTACATCTCTCTGCACAGTTCATGGTACCGTATTCACGCCTTCGTGGTGTGGCATTTTCTCTGTTACGCAGTGTATTATTATGTCCGAATTAGAAAAAAGTTTTCTTTGCCCTAACACACTTGGGCAAATGCTTCTCGAGAAAAATGTTACAAAATTTAAAAGAGTGTTGTTTGCCTGCAACATATCGGGCACCGTAACTACAGGTGATAATATTACCCATGTCAAGATTCATTTCAAGAAATCACTTCTGTATTCAGAAATATGTCGTTTTATTACTTATTATTTTAAAGTGAACAAATTTTGAATTCTTTATTTTAAATAATTGGCATCGCAATTACTAATTATTGTTGGTGATAAGTCATACTACATACTTATTTTCTCATTTTACTTAAGGGAAAATGTTATGGTGTTATGAGTTAGAGTTCAGACAAATTCTGTAAGTTTTGATTTGTCTAATATTATTCCTAAGAAATCTATTCCTGTAAAATATGCACGGCATTCTTAATATTAGCCCCTGGAGCCACTTTTCGAATTTATTTTTATGCATGACGATCAAAATATACACAAGTTGTGACTGTCATTTAACATCACTTTTAAAAGAAAACACGAATCGATGCCATAGATTTAGTGCAGCATGTGTTCCCTCGCTGCCAGGAATTAAAAAACCTGCAAAGTTAGTTTACTTTAGCTGTGTTCATCTGTTTTAACTGTGGTAGGGAAATTAATACTGTTTGTTATTGATAATGAAACAATCTTCAGAGATGACACGTTCCTGTGCTCAAAATAGTGCAGTAACGTCTGATTTTCAGTAATTGGGCTAGTACACATAATGTATTGAACAACTCAGTGTCTACTGGTATTAAAGTAAAATAGAGCTACAGATGTGATGATTGTAGATATATCCTGAATATTCGATATACGTCACAAATCCTAAACACATTTGCCTCTTTTCTTTATGTCTCGTGTAAATCAGCCTGACAAATCTTTACAGCTACAGCTGTGGTATGTTTGTGTGTGTTTGTAATACTTGAAGTGTACTGAATCAAATCTATAACAATGTCCTAATTTTCGAAAGGTAAATGTTTTATAGAACATGGTATCCAAGGACGCATTGAATAGGGAATGACAGATCCGGAAACAGAAGAGATAGAAGAGACACAGTGACCCAAACACCGAGGGCCTGATGAGAAACAAATGCCTCAAGTGGGCAGGGAATATCTGGCAGTCGAAAAACCATCGCTGGCCTTTAAAAATGCTGAAATTGTTTAACGAGGAGGGAAACTAATCGGAAGTTCAGCAGAATGTTGGAGCGATCAACAGCATGACGACCTGTCAACATAGGCACAAGCACAAGAGTCAGTTGGCGGCAAAAACAACACAAGACATAGCAGAAGAGATGCCTTGATCCTAGTCTTATAAACAGTTTATAGGTGAAGCTCGGTTCTCTTATTAAAAACGCGTGCATATCTTACGTGTACATATTGAAATGAAAGTAGATACATTTTATGCCACAGATCACGTTCATCGTTTACGCAAAGAGCCTTAACGGTAACGATGATAAAAAAAACATGCCATAAAAATATCTACTTTGATTTAGGTAATTACACGTCCGTTATCCACACGTTTGTCATCGTGGACCGTGTTCAAGAATTAAAATTTGGTCGACAACAGCGTCGCGAGAGACATAATAAGTTGTTCATACAAGCTGTAATGGGAGAGGAATCGGCCATGGCCTGTGTTAACCATTACCCTTCTACATTAATTTATGTTCTCAAATGCTGCAACTAAGTAACATTTTAGTGTAACGGAGTAATTGCGTTAAGAAGCAAATAAAGTGCATGTTTGGTGCTTGGAATGTCTTTGGGCCAACAATCCGCAAACCAGCGCTGTAAAGACGTCCACATAACGTAATTCTTGCAAGGAAGAGACTAACTATACCCCGTTTTAGATTTTGAGCTCTAGCTAGGTATAGTACCGAAAATGCAGCTCCTTCTCGTGCAACAACTCCACAGACGTTGACACAACAACCCAGCAATTGCTTGGAGTGACTTCGGGAAACCACGAAAGAAAATTCTGAAATGCAAAACCAATGGTGTTACCTCTACGCCACCTTATTAGGTTAAAAAAATGTAAAACCGTTAATCTTTGTAATGAATGACTCGATATTTGTAAGTGAAATTCAAATCCATTATTAACCATTATCAGAGCGCAGCAATGCGCGCGCGATAAACACAACTATTTTCGCGCACGACAAAGTTTTA